>CM062816.1:686388818-686696130 GCA_031772625.1 Pinus tabuliformis | reverse complement strand
AGACCCTCTTGACTTTTTGACATCAAGAATCCATGCAACCAGATCTGTGCATTGCCTGGGGAAATGTGAAATGTTGAGAACTATGAAGCTGCCATGTTAAGAACTGTATG
Organism: Pinus tabuliformis; assembly: GCA_031772625.1. Lineage (NCBI taxonomy): Eukaryota > Viridiplantae > Streptophyta > Pinopsida > Pinales > Pinaceae > Pinus > Pinus tabuliformis. The sequence continues at coordinate 686,696,020 of CM062816.1, read as the reverse complement.
ACACATGACCATGTGAAAAGCCATAGGTGCGCAAGAAATAGGCTAGATTGGCCCTGCAACTATGAGCACCCCTAGATAATCAAAAGGCTCCCTCATATCATGAGTTCCAATGAAATGCACTCCAAGTCCTCCAATCCTGTTCAAGACAGATGAAGCTCAGAGCAAGGACCAAAAGGATCGGCCATGGCTGACCATAATAGGCCTAGGATACCTTCATACATAACTTCACGTGGCCTACAAGGCTTTAAATTGCATCCTTTGGACTTATAATGGTGTTATTAAGAACCAAAAATAACCATATGAACCTCTCTTGAAATTAGGGATAACAGAACATTACTCACCTAAGAAATTATAACACAACTAGGCTCTGGTAGGTTGTCAATTGACAAAGAAAAAGTTGAATCCTTGGTTGTTCTTGACAAAAATGGGAAAAAATGATCATCCAGAAACGTCATGAGGTGAATGGAGGAAATCGTCTTGTTTCATTGCAAGAAATAATTGCTAAGCTCAATGAGCTAGTTTCTCAATTTTGTTGTGAAGTTCTCCTTGAAGGATTCTGGAGTCTCTTTATAGGCCATTCTTAATTAGTTCAGAATGAATGCTCTTGGTAGTTTGACTCCATTATTCAATGATGATTATGTGCATGGCCCAATTACTCTTCCTACATAATGGTCAAGGGCTATAATTGAGTGGGCTATCTCCTTGTTGATAGCACTCTTGTTAATGATGATGACACTCTCATTTACTACTACTTCTATAGTTTCTAGTCAAACTCCCATGGCTCATGTGGACCCTATTGATGACTCATAGGATCTTCCTATTGTATAGGTTTTAGCCCAACTCTCCTCTCTAACAAAATAATATTTTCCTAAGAAAATATAACTAACTAGGGGGTGAATTTGATCAAAAGACCATAAAAGAATGCTTGGATACAATGTTCTAGATGGTTTTAGTGCCACATGCCTCATTCTTCCATCCTTATCTTCATGCAAAGGCAAAATCTATGTGTCATTTGTCCTCCTCGCATGCAAGGCGCTCTACAAGAGATAATAACCTTAATAGAATATATAATTACCATGTCAAGTGAGGTTGAACACTATCCCAAATATGTGTATGTATGCCACATGTACAAGTCTCTTCTTGAGGGAACTCTCCATTAAATAATCACTTCCAAACAAAAATATTGCTTGGTCAAATAAGTAGGGCAGACTTGAGTGGTTTGCCATGTGTCAAGCTCCAAGGATGAGGGCACTATTTTAGATATGCATGAAAATGCCAAGTGTCTTCGTTAGTTAATTCCTATAGAAGCTTTTTTGACCAAGAAACCGACAAAATATCTCTTTTAGCATGTTGATGTTAATATCTCAAACACGTGCTTTTGCAAAGGCTAGGTTTCAAGCATGTAGAAGATGTCCAAAAGCCTCTTTAGGTATTTGCATATGTTGAGCAGGTGACTTTTATGATTTCTTTCCTAAGTTTAACTTAGGAAAAGCACATTAATAAATTAATTAATGTTGTCTATTAAGCTAAGGTTCTTAACGGGAAAAAATAAAAAAATAAAAAAAATCAGGTCATTTTAGTGAATTAGATCTGATCTCTACCATTGATCTCAAGCGAGGCTTAGGATCTAATCCTAGCCATTCCTCACATAGGAGATTAGGGTTTGGGATTTGGCTTAATGAAAATTATAAAAGAAGCATAAGGGTGAGGAGGAAGACACATCGAATGCTTGGGAGAGTGATTTTCTCAAGAGAGTAAGATACTAGAGAGAAGAGAAAAGTTTGCAGCAAAGTGATTTCAGAAGAAGGATTTGAGGAGGCCAAACTTGTCGAGAGAAAACGCTGAGACTTGAGAGGCCAAACTTTGTGAACGATCGATTTTTCCAATGAGGAATTGCACAAGTGGAAAGTGGCGATTTTCTCTTGTGCGCAAGGGGCTATACAAGTTGAGGAAGAAGAGGTCGAATTTACAAGTGGAGATAAAGTTATTTCTAGGGCCAACAATTTCCAATGGTTTGAATTCTTCAGGAGGCAAAAATCTAGGTTCCATTGTATTGTATTTTCCGTGTATTCTCTGAGGGTCATTTTCCCCGTTAGGGGAGCCTTAATTTTCCTCGGTAATAGAAAAGTGAAGGAGAATTTATTGGGAAAATTTCTACTATGTTCTATCACTGATTTTCAATCAAATTTCCGTTGCAATTATTCAAGTTAAATGCCAATATATATTTTATTCAACAATTTTCAAGAAAATTAATTTGATAGGGTGAATATTATTTTTTGGGTATGAAATAAATTGTTGAGAATATTAAATCGGATCTGGTATTGAAAAAATAAAATGATATCAGAACACAAAATCTGATGAGAGGGAAGATTGACTTGTCATAGGGGTTTACAGCAATGAAAGAGTTTTCCAACTGTTATATTTTGGAAGTTTTAGTATTTGATTTGGAAGTTGTGAGAATGGTTGCAAGAGGGCTGAGGTTTGAAGACCTGTTGGAGGGTGCATCCAACTGCAGTCCTTGTAAGGAGAGGATAGTATTTGTGTTGATGGAGAATGGGATCTAGGAGTTTGTAGATCAACAATTCATCCCTCCTCCCAATGCTACACAATTGGCCATCCATAACCAAAAGGTTGTGAAAGCCAAGAGAATCATTCTGGATAAGGTGAAGGATCATGTGAGTCCTCATCTTTCTAGAAGCTACTTCACAAAATGGGAATAATAAAGACATGAACAAAGTTAAGTGCTTTACATTTCACATGTTTCACTACTATGCAGGTCAATGTCCAGACTCCAAACAAGAAGAAGGGCAAGGGTAAGGCACATGTTGTAGCTTCAACAAGTTCACAAATGAGCGAGTTTGCCACTAGGTTCAAGGAGTTCTCATTGGTGTCTTATGTTTCTGGTGCCATAGCCAAGGGTGTGTGATTCATGGATAGTGGTGCTTCTCGTCACATGATGAGATCATGAGATTATTTTCACCAACATTTTTAGAGGGAGACTCAAAGCTACATATGGAGCTTGGTAATTGTGCCAAGTGTGCAGTAGAGAGGGATGGGACTGTCCAGTTTCAACGAGAGTTAGGAAAGCCTTTGGAGGTGACAAAGGTACTATATGTTCCAGGGTTGACTAAGAACCTTCTAGTAGTCTCAGCGATAGAGGACAAGGTGTATAAGGTTTTCTTTTGAGATGGGCAAATACTTGTCAGGAAGATATCTTCTAGTTTGAGCATAGGTCGAGTGACTAGGAGGAGAGAGGGGAACTTGTACATGTTGAAGGGTCAACCTATACATGTTCTAGTTCATGCTAGTGATATTTTGTGCAAGTTATGGCACAGGAGGATGGGTCACTTGCACAACAGAGCCTTACCTATATTGAGGGGTGTTGACCACTGGAGTGGCACCTAATGATTACATGAAAACTCCATGCCCAAGGATGATCCAAAGGACACTTGTACCATCAAATATCGTCAGTCAACAGAGTTTTTTAACTCTACTTCCATCTTCTCATCATCTTTCTTGCACCCAGATTCCACACCCCAGGGGGAATTGTAATATGTGATACTAGTAATGATGAGTTTTGAGTCTATAACAGGCCTAGGATGTTGGGACTCGATCAGCAAACGAGTACACCTTAGAGTGTTTTTTTATCTAGTTAATTATCCCTTCTTTTTCAGAGGCGAATAATTTTTTGGGTTTTCTCACTCACGTTTTACCCCAAAGTCGGGATGACGTTTGAAGGTTGAGCCCCTGACACATCTTAGTGTCTAGAGTCAATGTATATTACCATACTAGATCACACAAAAAAATTCGTGGAATTTGGTTAGGTCTAAGTAGTCATTTTTTATTTTTTTAGATTTACCGCAAGTCAAAAATTGCAAATAAAATTGTATTTAAATTGTAATAAGTGTAGTCTAGAGAAGTTGTATGGGGTATGAGTAATCAAAATTACACCTCTCACCTTCAACTTTCTACTATGACACACTTTGAGGGGTTAATAATGTGTTTTGGATGCTCAAAACCCACTTTTCTTAAGTTTAGTTGGAAATCTGGCAATTAATTAAGCCAAAAATTAAATAAATGAAGAAAAATAAATATCCACGCATGCTAAATGTTGTGGAAATGAGGTGGAAAATTATGGGGGAGTTAAAGTGAAGTCCCAAGGTGATGTGGACTCCTAAAATCAAAAAAAGGACATGTGCTCAAATAAAATCAAATTTCTGGCATTAAATGAAAAAGCTGCATGGAAATTCGAATTGGTGAAGTTAGTGCACATTTGGGAGGATTTTGGAGAATATTTGGTAGATATTTTTGTGGGAAATTGTCCCCACATGGGTTACCACCCATAAACACTTGTCATACGACCATAAAATTCGAATTTGGCACATAAGGGAAGAAGAAAATGATGTCCACTTGCCAGAATTCGATTTTAATTTTTTACACTTGGCATTGGAGATCCATTCAACAAATTCGAATTTCTCTTTGGGATTGTCACCTCATGCCATTTGTCATTGTCATTCTTCATTGGGATTTGCTCCCAACTCTCTATATAATAGAGCGATGGGCTCTCACATTGTAAGAAGATTGTTACTAGCTATTGTGCTTGCGGAAGCACTGTTGCCTCGTACACTTTTAAAAATATCAACAAAGACTTTGAGGTTTCATTCATGAGGTGTTCCTCCTTTTCGAGTGTGATGAATTGTTGAGCATTGGTATAATTCCTTTTACTCATGCTTTGATCTAATTTTCTTCCATATGCTCTTGTAGATTTGTTAATGTAGAGCTATCTTGCATTGACATTTGATTTAGAAGTATGCTCTAAGTATAGAATGCTCTAGTTGGTATTAAATAAATCTCTAGAGTTCCTTATCATTGTTTATTGCTAAATCTATATGGAACTAATTCTTGATTGAAGTTTTGTAGAGAGAACAATCTTGTTGGGATTACAGAATCAAGCGTGAGGGGAAGTCTTTGGAGAGACCAACCCACTCTTGATACATTCTTAAAGGAGCTCTCATTTGTTCTTTGAACCTTCATAGTCTTATCTTACAAAGTGGTTTTGCAGGGATTTCGGCACATAGCTTGTACACAAGCCAAGAACTTCTAAATTTAAATCTCTTTTAAAAAAAACATTGTACTTCATTTCTTTCATTTGCTATCTAAGAGCTTGAAGATGGCTAAGCAAAAACGAGAGTTTACTCTCACTCTTTAGCTTAACCTTTTGTAAATTATAATTGTACATATACATTTTATTTTGCTGATTTTTACATTAATACTTAACTTATTTTGCAGCCATTGTTTGGATTGTTTGCTAACCCTTGTGTGACAAATTTTGAAGAGCAACTTCCCGCAACATCTAACAAGTGTTTGCAGGATCTTTGGCAAGTGTTGGGGGTTCGATTTCCAAGGATGTCGTGAGCCCTTTCGAGGCTTATTTTGGCCAAGTCGAGTTCACTAGAGGGCTGCCCATTTTCCTCTCTAAGCCGTGGGCATTTGGAGGAAACTCACACCTTGTTTCCCTTGCATAAGTTTTGTGAGATCTTGTCACTACTTTCTCAAGAAATGAGGTCTAGTGTCCAAGTTTCAAGCAAGTATTGTGAGGACTCTCCTTGAATTATAGTTGAGAACTTTGAAAGGCCCTTTTCTCATTGTAATATTAATAAAAGATCTAACTTGCTTGTGGGAGCTTGGGATTTCTCCCATGGTATCCTATCTCCCCATTTAGAGGGAGGCTTCTCTTGGGTGATTGACATTTGCATGGTTTAAGCTTTCATACTTCATTCACTTACATGCATGCTTTAATTGGGAATTAACACAACCTCACTATCACATTTCATTAAGTTAAAGTTTGTTACAATTTCATTTGAGCTTTGCATTCTCTATCTCATTGTTGCTTGAAGCTACAAGCTTACACTTTACTTTGGGCAATTCATCCTTTAGATGCAAGCATTTTATATTCCTAACAAACTTTGATTCGTTTCCATTTACCTTGGTAAATTGTTTCATGAGCACTTGAATACATGCTTCAATTTTATGCTACATTGTTAGCTTGAACATTGGAGCAATTTATTGTCATTGTCTATTTGAAACAACTTTTACTTTCAAGCAAATTACTTGTATCATTTCAATTCATTGATGAAACACATGCAACACTTGTAAGCTAATTTTATTCCTCCAATTGAAGTTCTAATTGCAACTTACGTTGAACACAATTTCATTTTCAAGCATTGCAAATCAATCTCTTTGAAGCATTTGCATGTATCATTATTTTTAATTTGGGGAATTAACACAATTTGCATCTCATCTAGGCATTTTAGTGTAGGAAGGCCCCATGCCTCATTAAAATTTTACCTCCAACATAAGTTGGTTGAAGTAGACATCTTAGGGATCCTCTACTCCTCTATTGACTCCTCACTGTGACATCCACATCATTGGGCGAGGGTGAGATCTGAGGATTGAAGAGTTAAATTGTAATCTTGTTGTAAAGCTAATTAATAAAATTAACCAAGAACACTTTCCATTACATTTATTTTACTTGTCTCTTGATGGTTTGAGTTTTCATATGCAAAGTCTATTCCAAAAGCAAGTATTGTAATCATTTCAAACAAGTGTTTCTTTTCATGTTTCAAGTCCAATTGCATATTGATGTCTTGGTTTAGCACTTCCTTTCTTTTACATTTCCAAGTTAATTACTAATTTTGGGTTTTGGCAAAATATGTTTCACATGTTTTGATTTATAAAGTTGATTATCTCAAAAGCATTTTGTATCTTACATATCTTGTGCTAATAATTCTTATTTACATTTCAGGGTTACTTTGTTTTCTCTTTTGAAAGCATTGCATTTTACTTTGAGCAAATATATCTTTAAATTGTTGAGCAAATTCCTTATAAGGCATTGGTTTTATGGTTTTTAATCATATTAATGATTGGCATTGTTATTTCAAGTTGCTCACTTCATATTTGCTCATAAATCCTTAAAAGTAATCCATTTTCACTATAACACTCTCCTAGAATCTCACATCTTTTAACTTAACTTTTCATTTGGGACCACCCCCCTTAGCTAACCTAGGAGATAACTCAAACGGAGAGAATCAGGATTAGTGTGACAGCTCCTTCTCTGAGTTCCCTGCCACCAACCACACCTTGTGGGGTTGAAGGCTTTTCTCACTGACTTGTAGGTAGGTGTAGGCGGCAGGGTCAACAAGGGGTATCGTCACTGGTCTTCCAAAGTTCAATGTAGAGCAGTAGGGTGTGTACAACGATTGTGCACTTGGAAAATAAGCCAAAAAAAACTTTCCTAGCAGTGACAGCGGTTCCAAAGGCATATTGGATTTGGTACATTCAAATGTGTGGAGTCTTATGTCATTGTCATCTTTGAGTGGATACAACTATCATGTGACATCCACTAATGACTTCTCTAGGAGAACATGGATCTAATTCATGATATTAGGAGTTTAAAGCTCTTGTGGAGAACCAGACAGGGGGAAGGTCAAAGTTCTAAGGTCAAACAATGCGGGTCAAGTATATGCGTAATGACTTCAAGAATTTCTGCAAGGAGGTAGGAATCAAGGAGTTGAAAGTGCCTTACAACCCTCCGCAAAATGGGGTTGCAAAGAGGAAGAAGAGGGCAATCATCAGAGCTAGCGAGGTTATGATACATGATCAGGATTTTCTTATGTTTCTATGGGAAAGATCTTGAAACACGACAGTGTAGATTCAAAATAGAAGTCCTCACAAGGTCTTGCGGGGCAAGACTCCTAAGGAAGCATTCACAAGGTTGAACCTGAAGGTGGGGCATTTTTGTAGCTTTGGGTGCCCCATATATATTTGTGTACCTTCAAAGAAGAGGACGAAGTTGGAGCCCTCAGTACAAAAGGGAATCTTTGTGGGATACAATCCTTTGTAGGGGAAGACTGTGGTGAACAAGGATGCCAGGTTTGAAGAGAGTTGAGCCTTTAGGCAATCAAATGAACCCTTTCCAGCAATGGAAAAGGATAGGGAGCAAGAGACTCTAAAGGATGAGGAAAGACCAACAACACCAGCCGCAAGGACTAAGTCTTTAGATCAAGAGGAGGAGTTAAAAGCTCCTTCCAGTTCTGTCAAAAGGAGAACAAGATGCTTTCAGCAGACCATGAGAGATGCACAGGAGCATGTGGAGGCTCCTAAGAGCACTTTCAAGTAGAGCCGGCCACTAAGACAGTTTCCTAGCTATATGATGCTCATGAGTGACATCATTGACTCGGAGCCTAACAATTATGATGAGGCAACAGGCCAACAAATTTGGAGGGATGCCAGGGCGAAGGAGTATGCCTCCATCATGAAGAACAATGTGTGCAATATTTTGTCGAGGCCAAAAGGGAAACCAATGGTTAGATTGAAGTGGATCTATAAGATCAAGCATGCTGCAAATGGCAGTATTTAGAAGCATAAGGCTAGGTCTGTGGTGAGATGATTGTCCCAGAAGAAGGGAGTGGACTACGAGGAGACATTTGCTCCAGTTGCCAGGTATACTTCTATCAAGGCTATTATATCAATTATTTTAGAGATGGGGTGGAGGATAATCTTCTTCAATGGGGTAATTGAGGAGGAGGTGTACATTGTGTTAGAAAATAAAAAAAGGCAGAAAGATTTTCTTTATATAGATAATTACTTGTGATTCTTTTATCTTTATGATCTTCTTTTATCTTTTTGTTCATCAAGCAATTACCAAAACAATAGCACAAAGATCATAGACACCAGATATAAGCGGACAACCAGGGCAAAACCTGTTGAAATTTCTAAGTCTGACACATCAGAAATCCCTACTGCATTATCTTGTTTATTATCTCCTACTTGTTCTTTCTATTAACAAGTTATTTCTAAATATAAATACCGAAATAAACACAAATGTAGCCTTAACACATATACAGATCAGCAACTGAAATAACTGAGACAATCACACGAGGGACACCGTTATTTTTGGACAATCGTCCCCGGAAAAACCCAATGCGGGAAAACCAGTGCAGCAGATATGAGGGTTTTATTATTATGCAGTTTTCTGAATACAACTAGGGTGCCAGAGATGGCTCACCCTTCAGAGAATTTCCTTGGTAGAAGTACCTCTGTTCGGAGATAGAGATTATAGTTGATCAACAACCAGATGATTGATCCCACAGCAACTTAGACAGTTCCTTAGCTGGACAGCAAAAGCTACTCCAAGCTTCTCTCTGGAACTGCGTCACCCTCTACGGCTCTGCATCTACCTCTCATCTCTCAGTCTACCCCACGAAAACACCACAGCGTAGCTCTTTCTGCGCAGCTTCAGCTCTGCTAGCCTTTGTGTCAATTTCTCGGCCTCCTGCATCACCAACGCTGGCCCTCCAAACCTCTGCGTCAACTATGGATGCCTCTGCATCAGCCCAGGCTGCCTCTGCACTGTCTCTCCGACACTTTCTCTGCCTCTCTGCTATGTATTCTCGGCCTTCTGCTAAACTGTCTCTTGCTGCAACAGATCACTAACTTGATTTCTCAGCAAACCCTGCCCCAGAAAATCTCATTCTTGATCAACTTGGTGTGTCTCCAACTGACCCTCAAGCCTCCTTTTATACTTTTCCTGTTGACGATTCAACAGTCGAGATTAAGTCCCTAATCAACAGCGAAGATTAGATTTGGCTTGATCCTCGTCATTTAGAACTTTCTCACTCGTTTTATATTAATACACATTAATATTTTAATTTTCCTAAGTTTATACTTAGGAACCCCATTAAAAATATTTATTATTTTAATATCTCTCCATCCAGTTGGAATTTCCCCAAACAATTTCTAGGTCTTGGAGATCTTATGTGCCTTAGCCTCTCCACCAATTTTCATGGCTAGAGCACATCTAATGCTACCACAAATCAACACTCCCTCTTAGCGAGGAATGTGCTCTAATAATGCTTCACCATTGAAACATCACACAGATCTTCCGCATCAGTGCCTGTGTCAATGCTTGGCCTGCTACCTCACATCCCCTGCAGTGCTGCTCTCTCTACTACTGCCCATGACACTGCCACTGCCACTGCTACATCTGTACTGCACCTCCCTCTCAACATGTTGCCCATGCTGCACCTAACATTGCCACTGCTAACTGTTGCACTGCAACACAGTTACCAAAAAGTAAGTAACTATCTTCTCCCAAATACTGACATCCCAGTCAGTGTAGAAGCCTCGTGATGCTGACGCTGCCTCTGCTGCTATCCTGTGCTCCTTTATTGCCACTGTGTTGCTGCATACACCTCTATGCCTCTCACACCACTGCAACCTCCACTGTGCTACCTCATATTTCTGCACCCAAGCACTGCCTTACTCTCCACTACACTTTGCTCCACCAAACCCCTATCATCCTACTACTGTCGTTAAGGGCTCCCATAGCCAGATGTGATCCATGAGTCTGGGCACCTCAAGGATCCTGCCCCTAGTATGTAGTCCTTCGGACTACAACTCGATGTCTCCCCACCTCTTCTCTTGAGATGCATGAGCACTCGTGGCACAATTGTCATCATTCTCAACCTCTTTCTCCACCTTAGCTGGAACTGCCTTTGAATCGGAAGCCTCTCCCTTGTTTTTCTTCTTAGGACACTGGGATGCATAATGTCCCGACTCCCCACAATGGAAGCACTTAACCTTGGAGATGTCCTTCTTCTTCCTCTTCCCTTGCTGTCCCACAGATGCTAGAGCCGCATCCTCCTCCTCCTCTTTCTTAACTCGAGCTCCCTTACCACTACTCCCCACCTTGGTCATCCACCTGATCTCTTCTTGTCGAAGAGTTGCCCACATCTCCTCCCAACCGAGAAGAGTAGCCCTACCCAAAATACTTTGGACAAATGTCTCCCGCTCCTCGGAGACTGCATTCAAGGCAGTCCTGACCATAAAATCTGAATCTGATGTCGACCCCACGGAAGTAAGTTGGTCGCCAAGCTCCTGCAATCTGAGAAGGAATGGATCTATCTACTCTCCCTTCTGCATCTGATATGATCTCAGCTGATTCTCCAATAGCATCTTCCTCTGCACGGAAGAGCCCTGGTATAAGGTGGTCAGGGTGTCCCACATCTCCTTTGTTGTGTTCTTCTCAGCAATATGTGGTATGACATGATCTTTGACCCCATCTAGGATCATGCACTTTGCCCTTGCCATTGCATCCTCATACTTCTTGTTCTCAACTAGGTCAACTGGGATAGCCACGGTTTTCAAGGAAAAGTCCTTGATGCGATGTCGATCCAGGATTGCCAGGATCCTGGCCTTCCAGATGACAAAGTTGGAAGCTCTGTCCAACCTGTCCTGATCCCTTAGTCCATTCACTGCCATTTCAGCTCCTCTTCTGGACTCCCTCTGAGTCTCGACTCCCCTCCTGGAAATCTCCCTCTAAGTCCTGATTTCCCTTCTGGAAATCCTCTGGCCAACTGTCGAACCGCTCCTCTCCAATCCTCCTTGCAACTACAACTTGAATCTGGATTCCTTGGCTAGAAATCCGTCGAGGTAGTGACTCCCTCTACCTTGGTCCCGCCTCCTTAGACATTGTTCTGCTTCGACAGAAACAGTGTCCCACCAGCTCCTCAAATCACAATCTGCCCACAGCTCCCCAAGCCTTAGCAACTAAATAAACTAAGCCCTTCAAGCTCTGCGCAATCCCGGCAAAGGCTGAATTTGCTCCTCCTGGCCACAGCGTCGATCCTTCCTGGCTGATAAAGATGACCAGACATTGTGTAGGTCTGATATGCCCCTCTCTGCCTCTGTGCTAACCCTCCTCCTGGCTCGAAACGCTGACACAGGCTCTGCGTCACTTCTTCTCTAGTTACTTCTGCTCTAGAATAGCGTTGTCTCTCTCGACAGCTGCTACTGCTGCAAATTTCAGATTTTTGTTGATGCCTTCAGTCCTCCTGTGATCTACAACACTCTGATACCATGTTGAAATTTCTAAGTCTGACACATCAGAAATCCCTACTGCATTATTTGGTTTATTATCTCTTACTTGCTCTTTCCATTAACAAGTTATTTATAAATATAAATACCGAAATAAACACAAATGCAACCTTAACACATATACAAATCAGCGACTGAAATAACTAAGACAATCACACAAGGGACACCGTTAGTTTTGGACAATCGTCCCCGGAAAAACCCAATGCGGGAAAACCGGTGCAATAGATATGAGGGTTTTATTATTATGCAGTTTTCTAAATACAACTAGGGTGCCAGAGATGGCTCAGCCTTCAGAGAATTTCCTTGGCAGAAGTACCTCTCTTCAGAGACAGATATTTCGACTGATCAGCAACCGGATGATTGATCCCACAGCAACTTAGACAGTTCCTTAGCTGGACAGCAAAAGCTGCTCCAAGCTTCTCTCTGGAACTACGTCAACCTCTACAACTCTGTGTCTGCCTCTCAGCTCTAAGTCTGCCCCATGAAAACATGACAACACAGCTCTTTCTACCCAGTGTCAGCTCTACTAGCCTCTGTGTCTGCTTACGTCAGCTCTGCGTCAATTTCTCGACCTCCTGCATCACCAGCGTTGGCCCTCCAAACCTCTGCGTCATCTCTAGTTGCCTCTGCGTCAGCCCAGGTTGCCTTTGCGTTGTCTCTTCGGCACTTTCTCTATCTCTCTGCTATGTATTCTCGACCTTCTGCTAAACTTCCCCTTGCTGCAACAGATCACTAACTCGATTTCTTAGCAAACTCTACCCAAGAAAATCGAATTCTTGATCAACTTGGTGTGTCTCCAACTGACCCTCAAGCCTCCTCTTATACTTTTCCTGTTGACGATTCAGCGGCCGAGATTAAGTCTCTAATCCACGGCTAAGATTAGATTTGGCTTGATCCTCGTCATTTAGAACTTTCTCACCCATTTTATATTAATACACATTAATATTTTAATTTTCCTTAGTTTATACTTAGGAACCCCATTAAAAATATTAATTATTTTAATAACTCTCCATCCGGGTGGAATTTCCCCAAACAATTTATGGGTCTTGGAGATCTTATGTGCCTTAGCCTCTCCACCAATTTTCATGACTAGAGCACATCCGAGGCTACCACAAATCAACAAAACCCTGTCTAGGGGAAAACCCAATCAACAATTCTTCCTTCAATAGTTTCACAAGATAATCCAAGACTCTTGACCTAGACAAAGACTTCCTCCACACCAAGTCAACCCTTTCTTTCTTCTGCAGATGACAATCCTCGAGCAGCAACTTCGACCTAGCAGTAGCAACTTGCTGTAGCAGCTTCGACCTAGCAACTGGTAGCAGCAGCAGTAGCAGAAAACAAGAAAGACTTCGATCTGCTAGAGGAGACCCCGAGAGAGAGAGATAGATAGCCCAAAATTTCGTTTTTCCCTTTTTCTTCCTCTTTTTCCAACTTTGCACTTATTTTCTCTTCCTTCCTTCCTTCGCACTTTTCTAGCTCTTTCTTCTGGATATCAAACTTGCTTGAGAAAGTGAATTGCTCCAAATGAATTCGAACTGCTCCAATATATAGGCTTCTGGTGAGGTCGAATTACCCAGTTTGAGGCTGACTTGATCTCCTTGAGGCCGACTTGGTGTGGAGGTGACATATAGTCTATTTGACTTGATATTAATTCTTTTTACATGATTCAAAAGCCCAAGAAGGGTCTCTTTAAATGCACAATGACTCTAATGAGTCAGAATAAATCCTAAAAGTCCTCAATGGGGACTTTGACCTAAAAACATGATGACCCAAGCATGACACCCATGCTTTAATAAGTCATAATAATAATCATAATAAAATTATTTTTCATAAGTACATTTCAATGTGACTCAAATACAATTATGAAAACCGAACCTAGTTACATTTTTCAACACTCCCTCTTAACTAGGGAGGTATTCATAGTAACAAGTACAAGGAAGATCTCAGAACATATGAACTATGAAGAGTTTAGGCACTCATGGTGCCACAGACTAGATTCCTGACCAAGTCAATCTATCCAGGTGGGACTAAGATGGACTAAAGCCTTCAGCCTCTCTACGTACCATCAAGCTTACTTGCTAACCATCAACCCAAGGATCTAGGTGCGTATCCGAGGTCAAAGCTCTATGACCAACGCCACCCTCCCTACTTCGAGATCCAAACATCCTCTCAAGCAATGTGTGTTACACACAAAGCCTCAACACTCCCAATTATTCCAATCGGTAGCAAGTCCTTGATAACAAATCTCTCGTGTAACCAACATGCTTATCAAACTTCTTAAGAGATGTACCTGTACAAACAGAACCCCAATCAGTAACAAACTTTCACATGTACATATGTAAATACAAACCTCTGGGGTCTTTCAGACAACTAGATGTTGCTTCTCAATTTATCATAGTAGGAATTTCAAACGAATCTTGACAAAATATTTCTTAATCATACATCTTCCTTTCCTACTTCACATGTAGCAACATATTCTACAATTAGATCCTGCTTTCCTTATCTCAGCAACCCCTCAAAATGCCTTGTTCAATTTCTTCTTTCAAGGTGTCCATCATGACTATGATATGCCCTCCCTCTCAACTAGGGAGATTCCTTTCATCCAAGCTCCCTCTTAACTTAGGGAGCTCAACTTCTTTTCTTCGACATCGAAGAATCTTTCATGGCTTCCATCCTTCTTATCAGAGTTATCATGACCATCATCATTCATATAACTTTCTTCATCATGCTTATCATATCAACTTTACTTACGAACATCTTCACCATCTTAAAGATTATGTATTTGCACAGCTTAGATAGCAAGTACAACCAAATCTATAAAAGCATGAAGTTAACTATATCAGAATAATAATGGAAGCATTAGACATTAGACATCAAATACCTAAACTTAGTTAGGTTCACAAACAACAAGAAACACATACTTTTATACTTCAACTACATGCTAGGGTTTTGTCATAAACCCTAGATTTCATCATCAAGACTTTGAGTACCTCAATCAAGATAACAACCTTCATTATATCTAGGGCTTCAATATTTCTTCCAGAGGCATGACATACCTTACTACAATATATTGCAAACAAATGTATTTAACACCTTTAGCACTCATATGTTAGACTTCCACTAGGATTTAGTGCAAGATCCTAGATTTCATAAATGAGTCATCAAACCCAATCACAACTCAATTTCAGATTTCAACAATTTTTCATAGATCTCAGATTATCACACTTGTCATCATATATTAGAGAATTGAACTTCTACTAAGGTTTAGTTACAAAACCCTAGAATTCACAAACATTATCATCCTAGAGAATCAAACTTCGACTAGGGCTTAGTTCCAAACCCCAAGACTTATTATCATCAACAATTAGGTCAACACATATATCTAGGATTCCATCATCATGCACAAGCATATCATAACATGTGTTAATCAAACCCAATGACACAATTATCAATATATTAGACATATAACAAACTTAATCAGACTAGGGTTTCAATCGGACAAACATATATACCTAGGATTTCATTTCTACGACATTATATGGGTCTTGCTTATACACCCTACCAAACCCTAATGATCTAGAGAATTAATACACAGCAAACCCTAATTTATCAATACTTCAAAGGTTTGGAATTTCATACATCACCATTCAACCCCAACAAGTTACGATTTTCATAAACTTATCAAAACCTCAAACATGACATCATTAAAGCATCAAACATTTTCTTTAGATTTCATCAATAACCCTAAGTAGGCTAGGGTTTCACACATTATCATCGACATACCCTTAAGTTAGGGTTTTTACAAAGAACCTTTCTAGGGTTCCACAAGAATAATCAAAGATATGAGGAGGGTAGATTTATCTAATGATGAATCACCCAATCAAGAATCTTTATGATTCAAGAGAGCTAGACACAATAATGTTAGTAATGTAGAATAGTTTATCAAGAATGAATATCATGAAGAGAGCAAAATCTTATAGTCTAAGTCATACCTATTGTTACTTAAAAAACCTTGTAACTCCAATGATTTGTCTTTGTGAGGTCTTCTTCCATAATCCTTCAGTCTTCAGCAATTTTTTCCTAAACAAGGAAAATATGAAGAGAAATGTGATTAGTATTTGATGCAAGAAAAAATACATGAGTAAAGAAAACTAAAAATGAAAAGGTAATATGATACTTATCTTTAGTGAGGGCTCCCTCCGAGCTTTAAGGATACCTATAACCTTATAAAAACAAATCAAAATGTTTTTCCAAAATATGTTAAACCTACAAATACTAGAAAGCAAAAATGAAATTACTAAAGCTTGGAGCAAAGGACTTAGTAGTGTAAGTCTCTTATATCTAATTCTTCAACTTTATTCTTCTTTGGAGATCCTTCTTCAGCGATATTAGCTTGGTCCCTTTTTCTTTCTTGTTCTTCGGATTGTTAGGACAATCACTTTTATAGTGACCCATTTTATGACATTGATAGCATTCTATTTTGGACATGTCTACCTTCCTTCTTGGCCCTTTTGAATTCTTGAAGTTTCCTGTCTTGTGATAAGCAGAGTATGCATTTGAAACTTACTCTTCTTCGTTGTTGGATACTAATGAGATTCTCATCTCTTCTTGGCTGCAGGCATTCCATAATTGTTCAAATGATGGAGTTTCTTTCCAGTTGTTGAGTCTTGAAGCAAAAGCACTCCATGTAGGTGGCAATCCCAATAATGCAGTAATCACTAGTTATTTTTCCGATACAATCTCATCTATGGCTTGAAGGTCATCTCTAATTCTAGCTATCCTTACAAAGAAGGAAGCCACAGTGTCATCTTTTGTCATTTTTGTGGTCCTTAGTTCATTCTTGAGACTTGCTACTTAAGCGATGTTTTTGATAGTGAACAATTTTGATAGAGCTTCATACATTTCTTTAGCATGGTCTATGTTGGAAATGTATGGGACAAGATTGTCCTTTATACCTTCTACCATAAGTGTCATAGCCAATATTTCTAACTCTTTAAACTTCACTTTATCTGCATCACTAGATTCTTCAAAAGGTTTCTTCACTTTTCCTTTAACCAAATCCAAGACTTTGTTCTTTTCAAGAATGAGATCAATTATTTTCTTCCATGCCCTGTAATTTGATGCTCCTTCTAATTTGTTCTCTCCCTTTATTGTGTTAGACATTGTCCTTGAAGGTAGTAAGCTTCTTTCCTTATAATATCTCCTTATATGATCCCTTGCTCAATCCTTTTGAGGTTTCTTAGACTCCTTTCAGTAGATCCTCAAACTGCCTTTTTCCTTCTTCACCTTAGCTCTGATACCATGTTAGAAAATCAGAAAGGCAGAAAGATTTTATTTATATAGATAATTACTTGTGATTCTTTTATCTTTATGTTCTTCTTTTATCTTTTAGTTCATCAAGCAATTACCAAAACAATAGCACAAAGATCATAGACACCAGATATAGGCGGACAGCCAGGACAAAACCCCTATCTAGGGGAAAACCCAGTCAACAATTCTTCCTTCAATAGTTTTACGAGATAATCCAAGACTCTTGACCTAGACAAAGACTTCCTCCACACCAATTCAACCCTTTCTTCCTTCAGCATATGACAATCCTCCAGCAACAACTTCGACCTAGCAACAGCAACTTGCAGTAGCAGCTTCGACCCAGCAACTGGTAGCAGCAGCATCAGCAGAAAACAAGAAAGACTTTGATCTCCTAGAGGTGATCCCGAGAGAGAGAGATAGATAGCCCAAATTTTCGATTTCCCTTTTTCTTCCTCTTTTTCCAAGTTCGCACTTCTTTTCCCTTCCTTCCTTCCTTCGCACTTTTCCAGCTCTTTCTTCTCGATATCGAACTTGCTTGAGAAAGTGAATTGCTCCAATACATAGGCTTCTAAGTTCTGGTAGGTCGAATTACCTAGTTTGAGGCCGACTTGATCTCCTCGAGGCCGACTTGGTGTCGAGGTGACATATAGTCTATTTGAATTAATATTAATTATTTTTACATGATTCAAAAGCCCAAGAAGGGTCTCTTTAAATGGACAATGACTCTAATGACTCAGACTAAATCCTAGAAGTCCTCAATGGGGACTTTGACCTAATAACATGATGACCCAAGCATAACACCCATGCTTTAATAAGTCATAATTATAATAATAAAATTATTTTTCATAAGTACATTTCATTGTGACTCAAATACAATTGTGAAGACAGAACCTAGTTACATTTTTCAACACATTGACCAATCATGGGTTTTTGATGTGCATGGGAGAGATTCTCATGTATGCAGGTTAAAGAAGGCACTACACAGATGTTGATTTGGGGTAGCAACGGATGTGCTCTAGCCATGAAAATTGGTGGAGAGGCTAAAGCACATGAGATCTCCAAGACCCAAAAACGGTTTGGGCAGATTCTAACCGGTTTAGGAGATATTAAAATAATTAATATTTTAAATGGAGTTCCTAAGTCTAAACTTAGGAAAAATAAAATATTAATGGGTATTAATATAAAACTAGGTTAGAATGTTCTAAAGGATAAGGATCAAGCCAAATCTAATCATAGTCGTTGATTAGAGATTTAATCTCGGCCGTTGAAGGACCAACGAGAAAAGTATAAGAGGAGGCTTGAGAATACACCAAAGTGATCAGTCATTCATTTTGCTAGAGCAAGGTTGCTAAGCAAAGTTGAATCAGTGATCAGCAATGAGGGGCAATGAGTACGAGGCAGAGACAATACTAGGAGACCAGCGCGGAAGTAGAGAGAGCGAGAGCAGCAGCCAGTCCAGGCTACGCAGAGCCCAGCAGAGACAGCGCAAAGTCAGAAGGACTGCGTCATCCACGCAGAGGCTGCTCGAGTGATGCAGAGGGTCCCAGAGGTTGCGCAGTGCCTCAGAGGGCTGATGCAGAGGGCCTTGGGATTGACGCGGGTCAGCAGGAGGCTGACACAAAGGCTAGAAGGGCTAGTGCTAAGCTTCAGTTGTGCCGGAGAGGGTTTCATGGGACAGGTTTTCTGAATACCTGTTTCCGAATATAGAGGTATTGCTGTCGTGTATTTTTCTCTGTCGGGTGAGCCGGTTAGGCACCCAGTTGTACTCAGATAGACTGCATAATAATATAACCCTCAGAATAGCTGCACCGGTTTTCCCGCATTGGGTTTTTCCGGGGGCATTTGTCCAAAAATAACGGTGTCACTTGTGTGCTTGATTTATTTCAATTGTTGATCTGTAGATGTTGTGATTGTATTGTGTTTATTTCAGTATTTAATGTATTAAATAACTTGTTCGAATTTAAACAAGTAGAAGAAATAAACCAACAGAATACAGATTAATTTTCTAATGGGTAGACTTAGAAAATTCAACAACATACTCAAGCAGACACCTAGAGCATGGTACTCGAAGATTGATGGGTATCTACTAGGCATGGGATTCACCAAGAGAGATTCAGACTCCACCTTATATGATCTGATAATGAGATCTTAGACGATTATTAAGGTATTACAAACTCATGTGCATGGATTTGCCTATATTACTTAATGCAATGGATCGATAAGATTGCAAATAACATAGACAATGAAGCAGTTAAAGAAACATAATAGACAACACACATAAACACAGCAAGTTTAATATGGAGTTCACCCAAAACTCTTGGGCTACGTCTCCTGGTCCAGCCTTCAGTGGTGACCTCTCTATTATGTCTTCAAGAGCAGAGTTTTACAAAGTATGAGCTCAAATTGAGTCTCAACACAACAGATACAACAACAAGAGTTTTGCTTGAACCCCTCAAGCCTCTCTGAGTACACAGACTCTTTCTGTCACTCTCTGTCTCAGTCTTTGCTTTGTCTCAACACTGCTTGTCCCTGTCTTCTATCAGTCTGTGGCTTTAAAGCTAATTGGCGTTGTCCGTTCGTTTCCTCTTCTGGGCTTTCTGGCTTCCCGACCTCTGTCCGCTCAAATCCCCCTTTGAGCGTTAGCAATCATTGCTAAACGCCTTCAGGGATGGTGGCCACCTGTTCTGTAATGGAATGGACCATCAATGCCTTTGAAATCCCAAAAATGGTCGTTCTCTGTTTACACAGAGAAATACACGTAAAACTGTGAAAATCTGCCAATCTGTCGTTTATCGGATTTGAAATATTATAAATTCCGCTCTATACTCCTATCGAGTCCGCCTTTATATCACTTATCGCATCTCCATCGTTGATCTGAGTGATCTTGATCCAACAGTTGAGATTCATTTCGGGCGGCTCATGCGTACGGGGGTTAACCGCCCGAAAAGGGTGGTTTTCTCTCTCCGGTGCCTAGCCACGTGGCAGCCAGTGTATGGGCTTGGGCGGAGCCCAGCCAAAACCACTTACCGCCTACGGCCCACCCAAAATCCTGCTTGTTTCGGATCTCAAAACATATACACCTGCATGTATAAACCCTTTTGGGTCTGGTTTCATCGCTTTATTCACATTTCTTTTATTTTTCGTTTATTTAACGAAAATGCGATTTGCACTAAAAAAACCCTTTTACCAAACTTGAAATATTATCAAATTTCACCCATAATCCTATTGGGTCCGTTTTCATCGCATTGGTGCTTGTTCTTTATATTTCGTTTATTTAACGAAACGCGAAATACAAAGGAAAACCCTATTTTCCAGAACTCAAAATATATATGCTTTCATTTATAATTCCGTCGGGTCTAGTTATCGCAGTTGCATGTATCGGCCCCGCTCCTTTGTGTTGCTCTTATGCGATATTACGATGCGACTTGTCACAATCACATATCGCATAAGCCCCCGGGCCATTGTAAGCACTCCGTTGTAATCTACTGATGCGATATGGCGGGTTAACTTGGGTCGTCGATCTGCACACTTGATCGACGGTCCTCGTTGACCTCGATGATCGCTATTGCAACATTTATATGGCCGCCTTCGATAAGCTCCCCTTGCCTTCACCGATTGCGATATGCCAATCAGATTTGGACTGTTGATCGGCCAGATCCGACGACCCCTATGCAAAGTTGTTTTAAGCTTCCGATAGGCCTTATTTCACTGTTTTATTCATGTTTTTGCCTCCCGATAGTGTAATCCGCCTTTTTAAAAGGTTCTTCTTAGGCGATAGTTTTGAATGTTTGAAGACTTAGAGGGTGTTTTGGATCCATTTTGGATCATTATATTAAACACTTGTTGGCGATAATCCACTCATCTTGGCGTTGTATGTTGATGACCTCTTTCTCACAAGGTCTAAGAAGCTCAAAGATATGCAAGCGAGATCTTGCTATAGAGTTTGAGATAAAGGACATTGGCACGATGCACTACTTTTGGAGGTTGGAGGTGTGGCAACAAAGAGGTGATATTTTCCTAGGACAAGGAAAATAGGAAGTTGATATTTTGAGGAGATTTGGGATGGTGGATTAGAGGCCTATGATCACCAATCTGATGAAGCTTAATGCTTTAGAGTCAGAGTTTGTGGATCCCACTTTGTACAAGCAGTACACTAGGCTAGATATATGCTTTGTTGTGAATACCCTTCGCCAATATATGATGAAGTCGAGGATGGTGCATTGGGTGGCATCGAAGCATGTGCTCAGGTACTTGCTAGGTACAGTGGAGTATGAGATGAGATACATCAAGAGTGATGGAGTGTAGTTGCAGGTTATACAAACTCAGATTGGGCTAGGAGTACAGTGGATAAGAAAAGCACCTCAAATTGTTGTTTCAATTTGGGATCAACGATGATTTCATGGTTTAGCGGGAAGCAAAGTTTAGTGACGCTTAGTTCAATAGAGGTCGAGTACATGGGAGTAAGTTTGGCAAGTTGTAAGGCGTTTTGCAAGATGCCCACAAGGCTATTTGGTCTAGAGTTGGATCCCACTATGATTCACTGTGATAATCGAAGTTGCATCAAACTCTCAAAGAATCCAAAGTTTCATGACATGTCCAAACATATAGAGATCAAGTACCCTCTTCATCAAAGACAGGGTCTTGAGGGGAATAATGAAGGTCCAATATATCTCCACATATGAGCAGATTGCAACTATTCTCACCAAGCCCCTAGTAAAGAGGAATTGCGTCTTCTATAGAGAGAAGTTAGGGGTGGTGCAAAATACCTTCCTAGCTAGGAGGGAGTGTTGATGTCAATAGCTCGATTAGGTGCTTCTGCATAGGCTAGGCATCAAACATGCAAAACATGCCCAAAAGCCTCTTTAAGTTCTTGCTTATGTTGAGCAAGTGATTTTTATGATTTCTTTCCCAAGTTTAACTTTGGAAAAGCACATTAATTAATTAATGTTGGCTATTAAGCTAAGGTTTATAATGAAAAATGAATTTAATACATTTTAGTGATCTAATATCTATAATTGATCTCAAGTGAGGCGTAGGATTTAATCCTAGCCATTCCTCACTTTGGAGATTAGGGTTAGGGATTTGGCTTAATGAAAATTATAAAACAAGCCTAAGGGAGAGGAGGAAGACACTTGAATGCTTGAGAGTGATTTTTTCAAGAGTGAGAAACTCGAGTCTAAAGAGAAGAGAAATGTGTGTGGTGAGGTGATTTTAGGAGAAGGATTCAAGAAGGTCAAGTTTGTGGAGAGAGGAGGCCAAGACTTGGAGAGGCCAAAATTTGTGAAGGGTCGAGTTTTTCAACCAAGATTTGCACAAGAGGAAAGAGACGATTTTCTCTAGTGCGTGAGACGCCATACAAGTTGAGGTAGAGGAGATCAAATTTACAAGTGTAGGCCAAGTTATTTCTAGGGCCAAGAATTTATAAGGGATTGTATTACCACAAAATCTAGTAGACCTAGTGCAAAGCCTCACTAGGTAGTTCCAAACCTCATGGAAACAATAGATCGACCACCACGGTCACCTCAACAACCTTTCTCTAGCCATTTAGTAGTAATTGAACCAAAATGGAGGTTTCCATATATAGAAATCACCTAAAGATATTTAATAAGAAGGGTTCAAGGTGATGGATGAGGTTTAATGATTGGGATAGGGTATTGGTGGATCCTGGAGGGATATGATAATCTCTATCAAAGTAATGGAGTTGTTTATGGCTGAAACATGCATAAAACAGCAACAAAATGATGATGTCAACTCTAGGAATAAGGTTTTAGAATGTAATAAATGCTAGATTTTGTTTTTTATGAATTATGTAATGCAATTTCTATTAAAAGGGCAATAATACATCAAGTAAAATTACCTTTTAGCAATATAGAAACCGTAGCCATATCCCTGGATATCTAGAATTTAAAGAGAGGGAATAGAGAGATTGATCATCTAAATGAGCAATGGCCTTATGTTAAAATTGGCAACTAGGGCCAAACTCCATGTGGGTCATCTTATTAATGGCAGCTGATATTTTTCTCGGATCCCTCTCAGTGAGAGGTGCAAGATTGATCTAAAGATAATCCGATTCTGATAAGTATTCATGGAGATATGAATTTATTTGTGTTATGGGACAATTCGTCAAGGTCGACCAACAACCAAATAAACCCCACGTGCTCAACGTTTTAGTATAAATAGAGGTGCCTTGAAAATCATTTTGACTCACTCACAGCTCTCTTGTGATATGTTCCTCTCCATTCATTTGGGTTTTAATGGAAGGAAGAATCCCTATGAGAATACTCTAGGAGGTTTTCCCTAGCCCTAGACAAAGAGATCTATACGCTGCCCTCATCTACATTCATGGAGAAGAATCTTCGCTGCCCAAAAAGGAGGCTCTTATATTGCATCAAGGATAGGATTCAACACTGGTATAGAGAATCCCTAACAGCCCTAACGTTGTCCTAAACGAAACCCTCAAACACAGCAAGAAGAGAACCTTGATCTGATCTTAATACGATGTCATAATTGGAAGAACTGTGTGGGAAACACAGGGCTAAGAGATGCCCTAATTGTTGTTCTCTACAAGATCAAGGCACAGTCATAAAGAACCTAACGTTGTCCCTAACACAGTCATGAAGGAAGAATGCCCTAGCCACAGGACTAAAGGGAAAGGAGATGCCCTAGACATAGTTGTTGTCTTGGGTAAGAAGAAGCCACACTGCCTAAAGAAGATGCCACCTAAAACGCAAACTTAGAAGAGAGACCTAAACGCTGTCATGGATCTAACTACCCTCTACGTTGTCTTGGTTCTAGGTAATAGTCATGTACGCTGTTATATTGAAGCTACCCTAAACGCAGTCAAGTTGAAGTTATGGTGAAGACCTTAACACTATTCTAGACCACAGTCTTAGGAGGGGTCTCATGTACCTAAATTGTTGAGTGTGCAAGAGAAGATTTAAAGATAGTTGGGTTGTCTTGCTGCTGGGCTAGGCTGCAGGCCATAGCCAGCAGCATGGAGGATTAAAGTTTGACTTCGGTGCAGCACAATGGAATAAGGTGCGTGGGCAGCATGGGACAATAAGGCGCTGAAGATAGCATGAATGAATGAACAGGGGTGCAGCACAATGATACATAGTGCAGCATGTTGTGATGGAAGCAGCAACATGGTATACTATAGTTGTATGATAGTGCAGCATAGTGCACAGTAACAAGGGTGCAACACAATGATACATAGTGCAGCATGATGTGATGGAAGCAACAACAGGATGCGGAGGTATTGCAGCATGCATTTGGGTGCAGCATAGTGCAATGAAGAGCCCAGCATAGTGCAGCAAGAGGAGATGCAGTACAGTGATGGGTATAGTCATGATTAGTAAAGCATGATGAGATGCAGCATTGTGATGATGGGTGCAGCACGGTGAGGTGCAGCATGATGACGAGATGCAACACAATGATAGGTGAAGGAGTCACCTTGGAGAATCAGTTGAAGCAGCATGTCTTCAACTGATCTCATGTATCATCTTCTTAGAAATGATCTTCTAGATAAGTCAAAGTGTTAACTTCTGGTGTAAATGTACTCTCTCTCTCTCTCTCTCTCTCTCTCTCTCTCTCTCTCTGCTGAACTATTGAAGAACATATAAGAAGAATTGATCAAGGGTTTCCCCACATTGGGGTTTGTCCCTCGCTAGCGCCACATCTTGTGTCCTCTTGTCGTGGCTTGTCTTTTGTGATTTATGTTTTTGTTCTATCTGCAATTTACTTTAATGTTGATGTGATTGCTAAATTGGAAAAGATATTGAACTAACTATGAAAATTGAGATAAATTGCTCTAAGCATAGAACATACCTAAAATTAACATGGTATCAGAGCTGAGGTGAAGACAAAGCCCAAGCAAGAATGAAAGAGCAATCACCGAAGACAGTTAGGAAAGGACAAAAGGATCAATGGATTCCTCATCCCTCTTCAAATTCACCAAGGGTGAAGTCGAAGCAGAGAACATTATCAGAATGGCACATCGAAAGCTTATGATGGCCTACCTAAAGATCACTTCAATGGGAAGTACGAATCTACGGGTGGAAGGAAAGGCAGATGCCTTGTTTGTAATAAGTTCGGCCTTTATGCGAAGGAGTGTCTGAATGGCAGGGACACATCACTTGATGAAGAAAACAATCATTCTAGGGACATCTTCAATGATTGAAGGAATGATAGGTAATCAAGGAACCGGTTGACTCTTCAAGGAAAGCAAGGAACCCTAGGTATGAAGAATCAAATGTTATTTTTGATAAGATAAACAAGCGTTATCTTGTATTGACACTCTCCTTCAGATTCTGTGGGAATCTGACTTATTGATTATAATGCTTCAAGGCACTTCATCGGATAGAAGGGTGCTCTCTTGAATTTGGTAAGAGATGGAAACAATCGTGGGATTATACTTGGAGCCGATGTCACCTATCCCAGAAAGGGTGTAGGAAATGTTACCCCTCAATTGAATGAGGGTAACTCCATTCATTTACAGAATCTCTTTTATGTACCTGATCGCAAGAAGAACCTGGTGTCCATTTCGGCAATGGAAGTCAAAGGTTTCAGGGTGGCATTCATCCATGGAAAGGTACGTGTTTGAAAATAAAATTTTCAAAGATGCTTTTACTCATGGGTTCAGGATTGGCAATTTGTATCAAGTTGCAGGATGGTCCATTGGGGAACATGTCAATTGACACATCTCATCTATAGCACCAGAGGTCTCTATTATGGAGCTCTACCCAATGTGAGTCAGATGGTGACAAGGATGCCTGAATTCAAGAAGAGCATGAAGGTACATGTCTGAGATGTACCGAAGGAAAATCTTACAAGGGGACAATTCCCCTCATGTAGCAGGTCCACAGGTTTGGAACAACCCGAGGGGTTTGAGATTCATGATCGGGAATCTCATGTGTGCAAGTGGAAGAAATCCCTTGAAGCAAAACACCCCGGGCTTAGTATGAGAGGATTGATATTTGTTTGATGAAGTTGAGATTCACTAGGAGTGAAGCTGATCCAAACCATTGCTCGAAGGTTGAATATGATAGACCTCTCATACCGGCACCTTCTAAGGACAACCTATTTCTGACAGGTGCAGACCCTCTCATTTGCAAAAGTAAGAGGGAGTTGGATTCCGGATGTGGAATGGTAAACTGCAAGCCCATGACTACCTTGATGGAGCTTAACTTTCAGAAGTTATATGGTGGTGATGTCGGACCAGATTTGGGAAATGCCTCTGAGTTTCATAAACTCATTCGCGTTGATGTTCTTGGTGAACTTTTGTCCGGACATATGTTTTACAGTTAGCATAATGAGCTCATATATGGTTGAGCCTCACAAGATTGGTGCCAAGAGTATTCCGAGATATCTTCGGGGCACAATCTCTCAAAGATTGAGATACACTGTCAGAAATATGAAGCTGCATGATTATTCGAATATTGACTGGGCAGGAAGTGTGGAGGATCTCAAGAGCGCTTCTGAGTGTTGATTTTCTTTGGGTTCTGATCGATATCCTGGATGAGCAGGAAGCAGAAGACGGTTGCTTTGAGCACCGTTGAGACTGAATACATAGCTACGAGTATGACCTCGTGTGAAGTTGCCTAGTTGCGGGAGCTCTTCAGTGAGCTGATTGTACACATGATGGATACCACCGTGATCTTCTGTGTCAACCAGAGGGGGATTCGATTGTTAAGGAATCTCGTATTCTATGATTGCTCCAGTATATAGACATCAGATACTACCTTATCTGGGATGTATAGGTCGCAGACATTCTGTCAAAGCCCCGGGGAAAGGTCAAATTTGTGACTTTCCCGAACGACTTGGAGTCATTGAGAGACCTTCTTATGAGGGTCTTGCATGTTGCATGTATTGAGCTCTGGGAGCTCCGGGGGGGCTTGGGGTACTACTGGAGCAACACGCGACCATAGGGCGACTCGCCCTCCCCTAATGGTGTGTTGTGTACAGGGTGAATGGCTCAGCCTTCCCTGTAATACCCTAAGGCAACTTAGGGACAGGATGATTGGTTCTCTTGTCAAGGCATCCTACCCATGCAGTCTGGGACTCATGGGAAGTACCTCTCATCTGATCAATGAGCAAAGAAATGGGGTTAGGGACCATAGTAGTACTATCGATGGACGCATCATTGTATCTACCGTACTCCCTATGCTAGGATGACCTCCATTGATCTGGGATCAATGTAACTGATCTGGGATCAGTATGAGTGGTTTGAGACACTCTCTTGTGATATTGATCTGGGATCAATGTAACTAATCTGGGATCAGTATGAGTGGTTTGAGACACTCTCTTGTGATATTGATCTGGGATCAATAAAATTGACTTCGGGTTAGTAGAGAATGGTATGAGACATTCTCAATCAATTCTTCTTCTTCACGGTCCAGCAGAGCAATGCAGGGCACTGATGGCAGAGATAGTACAGTCTAGCAGATGGATCAGCGGATGGAGTTCTACCTAGTTGAGACGGAGTGTTAAAATTGGCAACTAGGGCCAAACTCCATGTGGGTCATCTTATTAATGGCAGCTGATATTTTTCTTGGATCCCTCTCATTGAGAGTTGTAGGGTTGATCTAAAGATCATCCGATTCCAATAAGTATTCATGGAGATATGAATTTATTTGTGTTATGGGACAATTCGTCAAGGTCGGCCAACAACCAAATAAACCCCACATGTGCTCAACGTTTTAGTATAAATAGAGGTGCCTTGAAAGTCATTTAGACTCACTCACAACTCTCTTGTGATCTCTTCCTCTCCATTTGTTTGGGTTTTAATGGAAGGAAGAATCCCTAAGAGAATACGCTGATCTAGGAGGTTTTCCCTAGCCCTAGACGAAGAGATCTATATGCTACCCTCATCTACATTCATGAAGAAGAATCTTCACTGCCCAAAAAGGAGGATCTTATATTGCAGCAAGGATAGGGTTCAACACTGGTATAGAGAAGCCCTAACAACCCTAACATTGTCCTAAAAGAAACCCTCAAATACAACAAGAAGAGAACCTTGATCTGATCTTAATACGTTGCCTTAATTGGAAGAACAGTGTGGGAAACGCAGGGCTAAGAGATGCCCTAATTGTTGTTCTCTACAAGATCAAGGCACAGTTATAAAGAACCTAATGTTGTCCCTAACACAGTCATGAAGGCAAAATGCCCTAGCCATAGGACTAAAGGGAAAGGAGATGCCCTAGACATAGTTGTTGTCTTGGGTAAGAAGAAGCTATGTTGCCTAAAGAAGATGCCACCTAAAACGCAGACTTAGAAGAGAGACCTAAACACTGTCATGGATCTAGTTGCCCTCTACATTGTCTTGGTTCTAGGTAATAGTCATGTACATCGTTATATTGACACTGCCCTAAACGCAGTCAAGTTGAAGTTATGGTGAAGACCTTAACATTGTTCTAGACCATAGTCTTAGGAGGGGTCTCATGTACCTAAATTGCTGAGTGTACAAGAGAATATTTAAAGATAGTTAGGTTGTCTTGCTGTTGGCCTAGGCCACAAGCCATAGCCAGCAACATGGAGGATTAAAGTTTGACTTCGGTGCAGCACAGTGTATTTAGGTGCAGCACAGTGGAATAAGGTGTGTGGGCAGCATGGGACAGTAAGGTGCTGAAGACAACATGAATGAATGAACAGGGGTGCAGCACAGTGATACATAGTGCAGCATGTTGTGATGGAAGCAGCAACATGGTATACTACAATTGTATGATAGTGCAGCATAGTGCACAGTAACAGGGGTGCAGCACAGTGATACATAGTGCAGCATGATGTGATGGAAGCAGCAACAGGATGATGAGGTATTGCAGCATGCATTTGGGTGCAGCATAGTGCAATGAAGAGCCCAGCATAGTGCAGCAAGAGGAGATGCAGTACAATGATGGGTACAATCATGATTAGTAAAGCATGATGAGATGCAGCATTGTGATGAAGGGTGCAACAAGGTGCAGTACGGTGAGATGCAGCATGATGACGAGATGCAGCACAATGATAGGTGAAGGATTCACCTTGGAGAATCAGTTGAAGCAGCATGTCTTCAACTGAACTCATGTATCATCTTCTTAGAGATGATCTTCTAGATAAGTCAAAGTGTTGACTTCTAGTGTAAATGTACTCTCTCTCTCTCTCTCTCTCTCTCTCTCTCTCTCTGCTGAACTATTGAAGAACATATAAGAAGAATTGATCAAGGGTTTCCCCACATTGGGGTTTGTCCCTGGCTAGCGCCACATCTTGTGTCCTCTTGTCTTGGTTTGTCTTCTGCGATTTATGTTTATTTTCTATCTGCAATTTACTTTAATGCTGATGTGATTGCTAATCTGGAAAAGATATTGAGCTAACTATGAAAATTGAAATAAATTGCTCTAAGCATACAACATACCTAAAATTAACACCTTACCAGTGGAAAATTCAATGGAAGTGACCTTGATGAGGAAGGTGAGAGTACTAAAGCTTCTTTTTACAAACCCTAGCAACTTCCTTAATAGGGAGATTTTCAATTCAAGAGATGCACCACTAGGAGTTCTCTTTAAGGATTCAAAGAAAACAATCATACATGTCATAAGAAATCAAGATTTCAAGATAAATATAGCAATTTTAACCATGGCACAAGTAGAAATCCTAATTTACACAATATAGCAAGCAAAATATAGGAGATAAGCAATAAACTTACAAAATTTCCACCATAATCCCTTCAATCAATCCCAAGAAACCATCCTCAAGCGAAAATACTTCTGCAATAGCGATTTGCACCATAGAACTACATTTCGTCCAAGTAGAAAAGAGGTAAAAGCTAGTGCATAGTTCCAAAGAGAGAGAAGTGTGATGATGAATGATAATGAATAAGTGAATAAGGCTCCCCCTATTTGTATGAGGGTAATTAAGCCTTATTTCACTAGTTGTACAAGCAAAACCCCTAAAAATTTAAAAAGTTAACTTGAGCATTCAACTAGGTCAAAGGTCACAAGCCAACCTTGAAATAGCTCTAAAACATAACAAAATGCCAAAAATAACCC
Source organism: Pinus tabuliformis (assembly GCA_031772625.1). NCBI lineage: Eukaryota > Viridiplantae > Streptophyta > Pinopsida > Pinales > Pinaceae > Pinus > Pinus tabuliformis. The sequence goes on along the minus strand of CM062816.1, from coordinate 686,665,748 downwards.
ACACGTGTGGGAGAAAAGTAGTCTCCACCATGACATCATCCTCCAAAATAGGCAATAAGGCATCAAAGAACTGAGACAAGGGTCCAAGAGTGCTCCTCACTCCAAGAAAGTCCCAAAGTGCATGTATACATCTCCAAATGGTGCCTCCACCACCATGACATCATCCAAGAGAGGCCCTATGTCACCCTTTTCAAGCATGTGGGAGTGACATGGCACCTCTAAGGGCAAGTGTTGGTATCAAAGAGGGGTGTGTTAGCCTTACCAAGTCATCTCAGTGATAACCATCCTCGTCTAGGCTTTGGAACAAGGTACCATCCATCAAACAGGGTTAAGGCCTGCTTGAGGTTGTCCTAGGTCCATCTATGGGCACATCATCAAATAGTCCAACGCACAAGCTTTTAGGCTCAACATTTCAACATCTGTAGGCTCATCAAGGGGTGTAACGTCATGTGGAAGTTGCTCAAGGCCCAACGCTCATCTTTGGAGGACTAATGTTGGGGCCACAAAGTCAGATCTGCTCTTAGAAAGGGTCAAAGAAACGACTGAAGGGTGTTGAAGAAGAATGAAGTTATCCCTCAAGGGATCTTTTATGCATATGCGATACCACCTAAACAAAACCTCTCAAGATCAAGTAAGATCATATTTATCAGGGACATCAAACCATTAAAGCATCATAGTGAACCATAATTAATGTTAGGGGCACAAGAATACTTCACCCAAAACACACCTTCAAATGTCTAACTAGATCAAGATCTATAAACAAGTTGTTGAAATGTGTAACTAGGTTCGGTCTTCATAATATTCTATGTACTATTGGTTTCATGTATTTGATGTAAAAGAGAAAGAAAATTTTATTATTGTTATTTTATAGCATGGGTTTCATGCTCAAATTCAATTTGTTTTAGGTCAAAGCACCCATTGTGTGCTTCTAAGGTTTTGTCATAGAGTCAAGAAGGTATAAGAGTCATTGCCATATGTAATAGACCCTACTGGGCATCTTGTAAAAAGTCAAAGGAATTTATTTGAGTCAAAATTATGTCAAAAGTCCCTCCAAGACCAAGTCGGCCTGCAAAAGAACAAGTCGGCCTCATGAAGGGTAATTCGACCTCCTTAGAAGCCTATATATAAGAAGCAGTCGACCTCATTTGAAGGAGATCATCAATCAAGTTTGATCACAAGAAGAAGAGCAAAGAAGAGGAGCAAAGAAAAATACAAGGACAAGAAGACAACAAGAAGAACTGAAATCTGAAATTTTTCTATCCATCTCTATCACACATGCGAAGAATTAGGGCATCTTTTGTTGCAGCAAGGTCTAAATTGCAATCATCTAAAAGAGTCGTAGTTTGGTGTCAAAAAGATCAAGTTTTGAAGTCAAATCATTAAGGAGAGAGAAGCACCCTAAGTGAAGGAAAAAGGAGACCTATTTTACCATATCACTTCCACACATACGAAATTGCAGCTACTACAGGAAGGCTGAAAATTGCAGATCTGAAGAAGGGAGCGAAAAAGTGTTGCAGGGGTCGAAGTTAAGGATTTGAAGAAGTTTGACTATAATTGACTTTGCCAAGCAGCAGTACATTGAAAGGAAGGTTAACTTGGTCTTAGAGGGGTCTTTGTTTTGGGTCTAAAGGTCTTGGAATTCATCATTTGAAGATTCTATAAGAAGAGAAGAATTCTTGTGGGTTTTCCTCTCTATGAGAGGTTTTGGCCCTGGCTAGCAACCTATATCTTGTGTCCTCTTGTTCTATTGATCTTCATGTTTTTGGTAGTTGTTTGATGATAAGAACACTATAATAATTAAGAGAAGAAAAAGTTAATTATAAATTCTACAAGTTGAAGTTAAACAACATCACAAGCAGTTATCAAGTTAAGAGAAATCACCCCTAATTTAGTTGCCCTAGATTTCTCAACACAAGTTACCTCACTTATGAGAGGAATGATTAGGTCAACAACCCTATTAGGTGTTTCCAGGCCCCAAGGGGAGTGACATGTCCTAGGTCAGCCCATCAATCCATAAGTGTGTGCGATAATGATGGTCATGGAGTGGGAGACTTCAAGAAAGGTGCAACACCCATGAGACCAACTAATGGGGGTCCAACATCCTAAGCGTAATGAGATAAGGCGGAAACAATCGTGGTGGCATGAGTTTTCCCTTTCCTCAACCTTCTTTTTCCACCCCTCTAGTGTGTCTTTTGCTTTAATGGTTTTCCTTTAATTGTTGCATAGCTTAGGAGCACATGCTTGCTTTATTTTTTTCCAATACCCCTTTAAGATGTAGTATTTTCTCACTCATCAAGGTTGGGAAATTCAATATTTCGTTTATTGAGATGAAGCATTGAATGTTTGATGAACCAAGTGATGGCCAATGAGGGGCTAGACTTTTTCCCATGCACTAAATATTGTCCCAACCATATTTTGCATTTTGTATTTTCTTACATTTTGGTTTTATATGCTTCTAACTTTCTTTCAACTGCGTCAACCTACAGGGCCAAGTTTCCAAGCCCTAACTCAAGGATATGGATACAGGGTGCCAATCCCGATGACCAAAGACTACCAACTTGAAGAATATAGAATCATAATCAAGAGAGAAATAAAGTGGTACGTATGGATTACCTTAGACATGCTATATCAATCAATGCCTCCCCAGTATTGCCCCTCCTAAACCCTCAGGCCTCAGAGGAGCTCCAACTCGACTCGAATCAAAAACTAACCTTCCAAGTGAAGTGTGGGAACACGGATACAATCGAGATCAGCCAATTATCCAGTTTGCCTCGTGATCCATATTAATATGCCCATAACACTAAATGAAAGAATGTTTAGAAAACTTGCCCAGACATGACACGCCTTCCTTTGAGAAGCATGCAAGATGGGAAAAAAGATCTAACCAGAGCAATGGAAGGAGAACTCTAGCATAATGTTATGTGTTGACCATCATGGGGATGCTAGCCAGTTGGCTATTAAAGGAGGAGAAAAAATCTCTCCCATGGATTACCCACTTTTGGTGGGTAACAAGCCAAATTCTTTAAGAGATCGAAACTTTCAAGGGGGCAAAAATCCAAGTTCCATTGTGTTGTATTTTCATTGTATTCTATAGGGGTCATTTTCCTTGTTATGGGAGCCCTAATTTTCTTGAGTAATAGAAAAGTGGAGAATTTGTTGGGAAAATTTGTATTGTGTTTTGTGACTGATTTTCCATTAAATTTCAACTGCAATTATTTAAGTTAAATGCCAGTGTATTTTTTATTCAATAGTTTTCGAGAAAATTAATTTGTTGGGGTGAATATAATCATTTGAGTAAAAAGTAAATTGTTGATAATATTAAATCAGATTTAATATTGAAAAATTAAAATAGCATGTGCACCCTTCAAATTTGTGCAATGGTCCAAGTTACAAGTTACTTCACATGTTTAAAGTATGAACAAGGTCAAATTAAGTTCTCATAGTAGAGCACACCATCTAATAGTTTAAGGATGCATGTAATGAGATGGACATAATGATGTGGAAGGCTAAAACCCTAGGAAGCATGGATAAGACGCTGTTACTCAAACATGAAGACCAAATAATTCCTCAAAACTTGGGTCAAAATGATAAAGATGTGCAAGGAGAGGTCATCACATGTGAACAAGGGTATTTTGAGGCTAGAGAGAATTAGCTTTTCTAAGTCATCACCTCAATACATGCCAAAAGGGGGCCTCATCTCACATGTACCATATGGTCTTTAAGTTATAACTCCTATTGACCAATTAGGAAGTGAAACTTAAGGAAAAGGTCTCAAGGAAGAATTAGAAAAACAAAGTGCTAATAAACCGATACTTAGACACTCAACCTAAACTTTAGGATTCTAAATTTTAGAATAAAATATCCCAAACCAATGAGGTGTGTTGACACTAGAAAAAGTGAAAATATAGAAATTGGTGTGTTATTATAAGGTACGACTTAGGTATTTTAAGCCAATTATGTTATGCGCCACCTAGCCTATGGAACAACCTAGAATATATGTGTTAACGTAGATTTTACCAAGCAAAAAGATAGAGTGATGTGATACACAAATTACTTAGGTGAAGTGATGAAATGTGGTGAAATATAAGGGTGATGTGGGTTTCACCTAGGCAAATAAGATGTGACAAACAGATCTCCTAGATGAAATAATGAGATGTGATGAAATATGAATAAAGTTATGCAAACTAAGCAAGCACACCACCATGCTAGACGATATGAACCAACTATGCAAAACAAAGTGAAAGCAACTTGAACATGACCATGTGACCTTCATAATGAAGAAAAAGATGTACCACTAAAGCGACCACCACCAACATTCCAACCTTTTGAAGGCTATAATCACACCACCAATTTGCACAAGACCATTTACCACGCATGTCAACATGAGGGGTAATAGTTGACTCCTACTTGGGGACATGTGCTCTTTGAAGAGTGTGTGACAGTGTTGCAGGAATCGCCCCCCCCCCCCGGATCCAAAGGCAGAATCGCGGATCGGAGCGAATCGATCCGGAATCCCCACTGGAAGCGCGATTCCGTTTTGGAGGTGGCGCGATTCCGGGCAAAAAAAACGATTCCTGCCATTTCATGTTGCGGCCCCCCGGAATCGCGGTTCGGCAGACGCTTCGGGCACGGGGTGGCACCACGCAACCTGCCCGGAAGCGCACGCCACCCGCACGCCACCCAGGCGCAACCCGGACGCAACCCCGCGGGCAGCGAATTAAACATATTTTTTTTTTAATTTCTTTTAAAGTTTAACTTAACTAGCATGAGGGGGTGGGTTAGGTGAGTTTAGGGTGAGTTTAGGGTGACTTTAGAAAAGAATAAAGCCCCCATTCTCTTCTCATTTGCTCACTTTGAGTTTATGAGAGTTGGAGAAGAGAAGAGAGGAGAGGAGAAGAGAAGAGAGGAAAGGAGAGGAGAAGAGAGGAGAGCTTGGAGGAGTGAAGAAGGAGGAGCTAGGAGAAGGAGGAGGAGCTTGGAGCAAGAGCTTGGAGGACTTCATCTACAAGAGCTAAAGAGGTAAGTTCAAACCCCAAACTCCCTTGTTTTTTTGAAAAAAAAATTGTATTTTTCTCCTCTCTCTCCTACTCTTTCCCATTGTTTCTACTTGCTCCTTTATTTACAGGTTGTCCACCACCTATATCCATATTCCAAGATGGTGTTCTTTTGGCTTCTATGTATCATTCCACTCTTGGTTTTAATGATGGCAAGGGTGAGGAATAGAGGGGAAGAGGAAGGGGATGAACTTGGTCCTAATAGTAGTGACCCAATGTATGATGAGGAGGAAGGGTTTGAAGAGGAAGGGGATGAACTTGAAGAGGACACTGAAGCACAAGATGGGAAAGGTACATCAAATCCCTTGTGGAACTATGTGACCAAACTTGAAGGGGGAAAGGGTGGTGGATCTTACAAATGGATGTGCCCTCATGGTTGTCATGGAGGAAAACCATATACGGGTTCATATACCCGTCTGAGGAGGCATCTTTGTGGGGTGCTAGACAGTGATGAAAAAAAGGGTTCTGTGGGGGTAACCATTTGCCCAAACATTTCAAGTGAACAAAGACAAAAATACATCAAAATAGAGATGGCTGCACAACGAAAAAACAAGAAACAAAAAACTCATTCTGAATCAAGTGCAACCTCTAAATTTGGTAGTTGCCCATCTCCTCATGGTACTTTTGCAACCTCTGGAGGTAGAAAAACAATAGGGGATTTCCTTAATGTTACTAGGAGGGATGATGTGGATGGAAAGATAGTCCGTTTTCTTTGTGCTTGCGGTGTACCATTCAATGTGCTTCGCTCTCCCTATTGGCATGAAATGGTAAAGGCCATCAATGAAGCCCCAAAAGGATACAAGGCCCCCAACTATGAGAAAGCTAGAACAGTGTTATTAGAAAGAGAAAAAGCTAAGGTTCAAAGAGCTTTGACACGTTTTACACATGAGTGGGTGGATTCTGGGGTATCCATTGTATCAGATGGGTGGACAAATATTAGAAACCAACATTTGATAAATGTTCTTGGTGTTTCTTCTAGTGGTGCAGTATTTATTGCATCTCATGACTCCTCCTCCATCAGTGCAACTGCACCAAACATTGCAGATCTCCTATTGAAATCAATCAAAGATGTTGGTCCGAATAATGTGGTTCAAGTGATCACAGATAATGCAGCAAATTGTAAGTTAGCAGGAAAAATTATTGAGCGTACTCATCCACACATCTTTTGGTCTGGGTGCCTGGTTCACACATTGAACCTTTTGATGCATGATATTGTGAAACACAAAGATTGTGGGTGGATTGCTGAGGTTTACAGGAAAGGGAAGCAGCTCATTAAATTCATCACAGGGCATACAAGGGTAAACTACTTCTATGGCACTTACTCCAAGTTGCAATTGCTTAAAATTGCAAAGACAAGATTTGCTAGTTATTACCTCACCTTTAGGCGGCTAGTGAGGGTGAGACAAGCTTTAACTAATCTGGTGTGTGCTGAAACATGGGATGAAATTAACGTCAGTACAGATGGTGCTAATGAAGTCAAGGACACTGTTCTTGACAGTTACTTTTGGTCACAGGTTAAATATGTTTTGCAATTCACCAAACCAATTTATTACATGATCAAGTTTGCAGATTCAGATCGACCAGTAATTGGGGAGGTGTATGAGCAAATGGATAGCATGTTGGGGCAGATTAAAGACATTGTTGAGCCTAGAGATACCACCTTGTACAATTATATTCGTGAAGAGGTGGAAAAACGATGGGATATGCTAAATGTTCCATTGCATGCATTAGCATATGTTTTGACACCTAAATACTATCATCCATCATGGCTTTCAAAACCAGCACCTGGGGGGGGAGTCAGGAGAAAACCACACCAAGATAAAGAGGTTCACGAAAAATATATGGCTGCATTGAGTAGATTAATCCCTGATGAGGAGGAGGCTGCATTGGTACGGAGACAGGTGAGCAACTATACGAGCAACACTGGTCCATTTTCGAGCATGCATGCAATTCAAGATCGAGAGCATTTTTCTGCTCTTGAGTGGTGGAACATGCATGGAGGGCCTACTCCACTTCTACAGAGTTTGGCATTGCGGGTGCTATCACAGGTGGTAAACACTTCTTCTGCAGAGAGGTGTTGGAGCTCTTATTCTTTCATCCACAGTGTTAAAAGGAACAGGTTGAATTTAGACCGGGCAGAGAGCTTGGTTTATGTTCATTACAACTTGCGATTGTTGTCCCATTACTGTGAAGATGCAAAGTCTAATAAAGACTTGTTGACTTGGGACAAGAATCCAGAGGAGCCCAATTTGGAGGATGGAGTGTTGCGACTAGAGCAATTAGAGGATTCTCTTATCCAGGTATGTCCATTGTGGTATGAATTTTCCAATTTTCCCTTATAAAGCATTTCTCTAATTCATGTTTTTAATTTTTTTGTTAACTAGTGTTTTTTTTTTTGCATGAATTTTTTGAGCGATTCTAGGATGATGACACGGATGTTGATATGCCACCACCCCCACCCCCATCTGGTCCCTTGGTTTCTAGGTTCCATGGTTCAACACCAACGGCAGGGGGTTCTTCTTCATCAGTTCCAGTGCCACGACTTACACAGGGACCATCTTCTTCATTGCCACCACGTGGAGGCCCGCCATCACGTTCTATTCGTGGTGGAAGGAGGAGAGATTAGTAGATATATTCACAATCTACTTCTTTTTGTCATAGATTACTCATTAGACTTGTAGACTTGTGAATTTGAATTTTGAACCTTTTTGGCTTGGCGGTGACCAAGTGACATATTTTGTAAACATTATTATTTGAATTTTGGACATGACAAATGTTGACAGTTGCTCACTTGCTAGATAAATCATAATATGCTCTATGTTTTATGTTTTATAATATGCTTAAATGTTTTATGTTTTATAATATGCTTAAAAATTTGATGTATGTTTGTAATAGCTAGAATATAGATGATTGTTGTACATACTAGTAACTACAATGGAATCATGGATGCCATATCTATCTTGATTTATGCAAAAATATGCATGTTTTCATGTCTTCTACAATTAATTTGGTATTTGGGATGTTTGTTTTGAGTATAAATGCAAAAAAATATATAAAAATATATATATATAGCAGACGCTTCCGCGGACGCTTCGCTCCCTAGATTTTTGGAAAATGACGCTTCCGCGCTCCGCGCTTCCGCTTCGCTCCCGCTTCGTGCAACATTGGTGTGTGAGAATCCCAAAACCTCAGATATACCTATTGAGAAGAAGGAAGAGAGAAAAGGGCCATGTGGAGGGATGGTATAAGTGTCATCCTCAAACACCACGTCCAAACTTATTACAACTTCATCAAAATTGGCTTTCCAAGTAAGGCACAAACCAAAAATGCCAAAATATATGAAATGAAATGCTCTTAAGCCACAAGGGTTAGCTCAATTTGTCAAGTCCCCATCATTAAAGCACCTTTCCTATTGAGAGGTCACGGTTCATATCTCTCAACACTCTGGGGGTTAGTGTTAGTTTTTGTAGCATCGGATAAGTGTTCTAGTCTCGACTTTGGTCAGAGAGGCTAAGAAACACAAAATTTCCAAAACTCAAAAAGAAGTTCCAGGAGAAAACACCTAGGGATAGCTCAGTTAAGTTAATTGATCAATAATTAAATATTTCCTAAGTCTAACTTAGGAAAAGTGATTAATTAACAACAATTAATTGAGAAAGGTGAGAATGCTCTAGAAACTCACACAGATTGAGTTTGAGATGATCTTAGTCGTTGATGGAGATCTAATCATGGTCATTGGTTCACCAATGAGAGATTATAAGAGCGGGACGCTAGGATGGAGATAGTCACATCGAGTGGGTGAGTGACCTAGGCAGATCGAATTTCTCAAAGTGCAGAGATTCAACCAGGAAGAGAATTCGAGCCAAGAGATCAATAGCAAAGGCAGAGGAGTAGCAATTGAGATTTTAGTGGAGGTTTCAAGTGTCAGAAGAGTCAACCAGAGGAGGTTCAGTTATTCCACATGAGGCTCCGCAGGGACTGTGCAGGCAGCGTCATTGGGGCAATTCGATTTCGCTAAGAGGAGGTCGATTCAGTTGTTGAAGGTCAAGATAATTTTCTAGAGGGCTAGAGAACCACTTCCAAAGGCAACAACAGGTAGGACATTTGATTCGACGGTAGTTTCAGGCAATGCGAGATATAGGATGCGCAAATGTATTCTGAGGCCAGTTTCAGTGAGTAGTTTGTTGCAGGATTGCTTGTGGAGAAGGGAAAATTTTCCATAATAATTTTGCCAGTGATTCCTTTGGAGAGGATTGCCAGTTTGGCATCTAGATTTTACTCAGATATTTCATTGTTGCATAATAATAATAAAACCCTCATTTGCTGCATCGATTTTTCCCACGTTGGGTTTTTCCGGGGACTTTTGTCCAAAAACAATAATGTCATTTTTATTGTGTGTGTGCTCAATTTTCTCAGTTCCAGTTTTTATTTTCAACAGTGTTTTTATTGTGAAGAAATTGCGATGTGATTTATTCGATATTTTTCTGTAACAAAATAAACTGCATAATTTAATCAATTAAAAGAATAAATTCCAGTTGTTGCATTTCAAGGAATTTTCACATGGTATTAGAGCAAAGTTGAAGACAGATCAGGAGCTCAGTAGCAAAGGAGAAATTTTGTAGCTTTAGAAAGAGTCTCTGAGCAAAATTTTTGGGTTTGCGTAGAGGTCTAGCCAAGCCATGCGAATTGCTAGGCAAAAGGGTTTGATTTCTAGTTGTAGGTGCAGGAAAAGTTTGAATAGCCTTGTAGTAGTTCAAGCAGGCAATGGTGTTGCCAAGAAGCAGTTTCAGTGAGCAGATCAGAGATTTCGTTAAGCAAATATGGGCGCAATGATTTTGCAGCAATTTTTGTAGCAGCAGATCAACATTGATCGGAAGAGAAAAAGCACACACAGAGGGATTTCTCAAAGGGTTTCCAAATCCAGTTCAGAGAGGAAATACGTGACTTCTAAGTTCTAGTAACAAAAGGAAGTAATAGCAAGCAGAACTACGCATTCCAGGAGGGAGTGCGAGTAGCAGAGCAAGCATCCAAGCAGAAAAGGGAGGAGATTCCTGTTTATTTTCCCAATTTTGAGTTTTGCAGAAATGGCCTCAGTAAGACTTCGAGATCAGGATAGGCTAGATGGAGCCTCTAATTATTGTATCTGGAAAGCCAGAATGTCTTTCCTGCTAGATGAGCATGGTCTAAAGATATATGCAGAGAGAGTTATAGTTGTACCTACATACCCGCAGCAGTTAGATTACAATAAGGAGATGGCCAAGGCAAAGTGGTTGATCCTTGATGGAGTTCGGGATCATATAGTCTCACACTTAGCGACCAAGAATACGACCAAAGAAATGTGGGATGCAATCGCCACGCTTTTCCAGAATCCTTCCGAGAACTGGAAGATGTTCTTGAAAGAGAAGTTGAGGACCACCAGGATGCATAAGGATGAAGGGGCCACTCCTTATCTCACTAGGATTCAGAATGTCCAAGATGAGCTTGCAACAGTTGGAGAAGCACCTCAAGAGAGTGATCTAGTGGATACAGCTCTTAATTATTTCACCGAGGAGTGGGCTACCATCTTCCAAGGTATCACTGGACGAGTTAACCTGCAGGGATGGGATCAATTGTGGATTGATTTCACACAAGAAAAGATGAGGCTTGCTCTGGTTGATAGCAATATCAGCGGCAACAGTAGCAAAGGACTGAAGAGTGTGAAGGATGAGGAGAATGTAGCCCTTGCATCAAAAGGGAAGACAAAGAAAGGTCCTAGTCAGGGACAAGGCTCGAAGGAGAAAGAAAAGAAGAAAGATCTATGGAAGATCAAGTGCTTCAGATGTGGTGAGTTTGGTCACTACATTACCCAATGTCCAAAAAGGAGAAGAAAGAGCAGGCGGCAGCTTTTGCGAAGATTGATAATTTGTCTTCCAGATTGGAGTACGAATTCGCTTTATACCTAATATGTTTTCCGTTATGTCTGATCATAAACCAAGACAAGGAAATGTTCATCGCCATGAACACATGAACTGGAGGAAACATAATAAAAAGGCTACAATAAAGTGGTACATCATGGGCATAGTAGCCAATAAAAAGATTTTGGAGAAGTATGGCATGACCCAGCACATGCCATGTTGATCTATTGTTGTAGAGAACTGAGATAAGGTCTAGAAAATACATATTGCAGCCCTTTAACAACCTACAAAACATTTTCTAAATGTATCTACAAAGGCAAATTTGCATATAAATATTCATTTAAACCTTAAAGCAACCAGGGTGTGGGCAGCTTCAACAAAAACAAATCTGAAGTATGCATGGAAATTCCGTATTCAAAAATGCTTTCACAATTGCAAATCACACTTCATATCCTACTTGATGGCTGGAAATTACTATTATGAATTTGAACTTGAAAAACATGCTATCCCTAGTAATTTCCAGCTTTGAAAACCCAAATCCCAGCCAAATTTTCACATGAGAATACTTAGAAATTTGAAAATATTGGTGGCTGGAAATTTCCAGCATTTTTTACATTCATGATTTGAAACAATTCTGAATTGTTTATAATAGAAAATGGTTGAAAGTGATCATAAACACAACTAATGTGCTGAAGTAAATCTATGATGTGAAAAGGAGAACAAAGCTGAAAATTTTATGAACTACGTAGTACGCACCAATTCATCCTCAACACATGATTGCAAAAAGTTTGAATGTTCTTGATCAAGAACTTGCTCTACTTCCTGCCCCAAATCTGCATTATACGTGATTACACATGACTGGAAATGATTATGGAAAATTTCTAAATCATGTCTTACCAAATCAAAATCTTTCTCATACTTGAAATCTTGTGCTATTTTCTCATTTTCTTGTAGGGACGCCATGACTACTTTAAGGGCATTTTCAAAGCTTTGTATGTGAGGACCCCAACGTTTGAAGAAAACTTTGATATAATCTACAAAATATGATATTGTCCTAGGACCAATGCAATGCTTAACTCAAGCTTTTTGATCTTCCTCCAAAGAGAATATAAATAGCCTAATGAGAACATCCTCATGTATTGCATTGAGCTTTGATGCATATATCAAAAATAATACAATATGTTTAACATGAGAATAACCATCAAATTTTGGAACATCTTCATCTCATTCGAGAGGAAGTTTATTTGGATATCCAACAATTTCTTTTAGATCAAAGCAAAGAGAAACTTCATGAAACTCCCATGGAGACATTTTACATACTACTCTTTAATATGAGAGGTCAAATCTGAATACAAAACCAGCAAAATGCATGATGTGTCTTCATACTTAATCAAAATAGAGTGCTTGCAGATCTGCCAAGGTGAACTTGATGCCTTCAAAAGTTGTTTGCTTCACCCAACAAACAACTAGTCTTCAAATTTAGAATAGGAAAAATAAATTTTCCCCCCAATGGAGTCACCACAACCAAAAAGACCCTCAATATGCTTCAAATGTAGCTAACTACTAAATCTGATGAATGGACTTTTTCCCAGCAATATAGCCAAAATGTTAAAACACGATCTCACACCCAAAGATGAAAAGTCCTAACACTAAGATGGAAACATGTGCAACTAGGAAGATGGCAACTATCACCTCACCGTCACTACTCTATGCATTAGACAAAGGATAAACCTAAGACAAGGAAGGCTTCTGTTAAAATTGGCAACTAGGGCAAAACTTCATGTGGGTCATCTTATTCATGGCTGATAATATTTTTATTAGATTCCTCTCGTCAAAAGGTGTAGGATTGGTATAAAGATCATCCGATTCCGATAAGTATTCATGGAGATATGAATTTATTTTGATTATGGAATTATTATCAAGCCGACCTACAACTCATGTAGGCTTAGAAGCCCAACAGTCGCATCTATTCACACACCAACGTTGTGTATAAATATAGAATGACTTTTCCTCATTTGGACTCACTCATCTCATCACATCTCTCTCTCTCTACTGCGCAGAAAAGAGTCTCTTCTCTACTGCGCAGAAAAGGGTCTCTCCCTCACACATGTGAAGCCAAAGCTGCTGAAACTGAAGCTGCAACTGTAGAAGTAAAGTTTGACCCACGTGGACTAGAAGATCTCCTCATCTGAACTGCATTGTAGGTTCATCTGAACCTCCTCTGAAAGCCGCAACTTTTGGTGGTGGAATCAAGTCAATCCGACGAACGGTTTGCAAGATATCGACTGCCCTAGTTTGAAGGCAGCTATTGAAACTGAAGTTGCAACTGCAGAAGTAAAGTTTGACCTGCGTGGACTAGAAGATCTCCTCATCTGAACTGCGTTGTAGGTTCATCTGAACCTCCTCTGAAAGCCGCAACTTTTGGTGGTGGAATCAAGTCAATCCGACAGAGGGTTTGCAAGATATCGACTGCCCTAGTTTGAAGGAAGCCGCTGAAACTGAAGCTACAACTGCAGAAGTGAAGTTTGACCTGCGTGGACTAGAAAATCTCCTCATCTGAATTGCGTTGTAGGTTCATCTAAACCTCCTCTGAAAACCGCAACTTTTGGTGGTGGAATCAAGTCAATCCAAAGGACGGTTTGCAAGATATCGACTGCCCTAGTTTGAAGGAAGCTGCTGAAACTGAAGCTGCAACTACAGAAGTAAAGTTTGACCTGCATGGACTAGAATATCTCCTCATCTGAACTGCATTGTAGGTTCATCTGAACCTCCTCTGAAATCCGCAACTTTTGGTGGTGGAATCAAGTCAATCCGACAGACGGTTTGCAAGATATCGACTGCCCTAGTTTGAAGGAAGCTGCTGAAGCTGAAGCTGCAACTGCAGAAGTGAAGTTTGACCTGCGCGGACTAGAAGATCTCCTCATCTCAACTGCGTTGTAGGTTCATCTGAACCTCCTCTGAAAGCCGCAACTTTTGGTGGTGGAATCAAGCCGATCCGACAGTCAGTTTGTGAGATATCGTTTGCCCTAGTTTGATGATGAAGCTGCTAATGCTGATGTTGTTGATCTAGGGTTTGATACTGCTGATATAAATCAGATTTATTGTACTATTTCTCTCTGCTGAATTATTGAAGATAAAAGAAGATTTGATCAAAGAGTTTCCCTACACATTGTGGGGTTTGTCCCTAGCTAGCCGCCACATCTTGTGTCTCTTGTCTTGGCTTGTTTTCTGTCGATCATTTAATGTTCTATCTGCACTTTACTTTATGTACATGTGATTGCTAATTTGTAGAATATAATAAGAAAAAGAAGTAAATTGTTATAAACATAGAACATACCATAACTTAACAGCTTCCCTATGGGTTGTTAAGCTCACTTTATAAAGTATAGAGTGGAAGTAAAAGGAACCTAACAACATCAACAAATGGAAATGGAAAGTTTGAAAAAGGATATCCATGCAGAAACACTTATAGTTAGTCAAGTGTCAATAACAACACTTACTTGAAGGAGGAGTGCATGTTAAGCATAAAACCCCTTATTATGTCCTAGATATTGACTTATTACATTTCTAGTGTTATATTAGTATGTCAACCAAAAATTTTCATTGTACCCTTTTCATTATAATTGTACATAGGCCCACATAGGCCCCCACCCCACTCAATTTGATAGGCGATTTACAAGAGATGCATTCTTGTGCGCATGTATATTGTTAGAGATTGATTGTTCGCATAAGACTTTACACCCCAAGGAGTCTCACACTTTAAATGTTTACCATGTGATGGAGAAGAAATGCTCAAGAACCTTCTTAAGTTATTTCCCTCACTAAATGTACCTAGGGTGGGTCGAGTCAATCTATGGTCAGTTCATGTTTGATTCCATATCATGGAAAGCAACTGTGCGAGAGGATAAACGCCCATTGCTTATGAGGCTTCAATCCTCATGGAAGCTAATAAGAAATTATCTTTTTCATCTGGAAGAAAGAAATCATGCCTTATTTAATCACGCACAACCTACTAGATCCTTCTCTTGGTATGCTAACTCCATAATTCATGTGAGCTCGTACATGTAGATTCTTTTATAAGTGCAGAATGCTTATGAGGCTTCAATCCTCATGGAAGCTAATAAGAAATTATCTTTTTCATCGGGAAGAAAGAAATCATGCCTTATTTAATCACGCACAACCTACTAGATCCTTCTCTTGGTATGCTAACTCCATAATTCATGTGAGCTCACACATGTAGATTCTTTTATAAGTGCAGAAAATGGAGATGGATGTGGCACGCATATGATAGCTTCTTCATTTCAAGGGAGGTGCCCCGTGTACTATGAGCATAGAGCCACATGAAGCCTTCCAACGCACTCAATTCAGTCATAGCAGTCACATGGTAAGCCACAGCATTAGATGGGCCAGTAGTGAGAGAGAGAAGGAAACATCAGCATTGCTAGGCATCCAACCCATATAGAAAAACGATAAGTTCCCTACAATCTACTTGCCATTTCCAAGGGAAAAACACCCTCTAAACCCAACAATTATAGTTGGGAATTGATTATTGTTGATCCAAGCCTATTGCTTATAGTTAAAGGCCAATCCCCAAGGACCATGATAGTCTACCACTCAATGTTGGGATCCTTCGTGTTCTTGCTTATTGGAATTTTGGTTAAACTGGGGTCTTGAACTTGTTTAATGTTATCATTGGTCGGATATTATAATGAAATCTTCATATATTATTTCTATACCCAAAGGACTGATAATAGCATAGTGGGTCTTTTGTGATGGCAACCCACTTTACTTTATAAAATGCCTATGTAAATATTTATTTATGTTAATAATTAAAGGAACCAATAAATCAAAAAACACTCTAATGACATTAATCAATATCAATTTTTTAACCTGGGGCAATGCTGAGCCAATAACAATTTTTAGAGTTTTTGATACCCTATAAACCTGAAACAATATTAACCTAATAACAGTTTGGCAATTTAATCAAAATGCCTTCCATTTCATTTGCATAGTCCTTACCAACCGTTTTAATCTTAACTGATACCAGTTCTATTCAACTTTCCATACTCAAAAAACCTTCCTAGACTATTATTGTGTCGTCAAACACAATTTAGTTCATTCTGTTCTCTGAAACTATTCGTTGCAACCAAACTCTTGAATGCAAGGCTGAAACTAGAATAAGGGGTTAACTTACAAAATCAATGACTCTACTTTAAAGGAAATAACACATTTCCGAAAATTTAAGAAATTAGATTTTTATTGAAAAATTAATGGATATGTTTACTTTTTGAGCTTATTTTAAATATCATATGTCTTCTAAAACTATTTGTTCTAATCAAACACTTTGAAACTAGAATAAAGGGTTCACCATGAAAAACAATAATGATGATGGCGATATGTTTGTGAAGCCTTAAGCTACGTGAAATCTCATTTAGATGGTGTTCTCTGAGAACTGCGATCTAACTTCTAAGCACTTGCTTGGATGGAAATGACCAGCAGATATGAAGCCTGCCGGAACAGGTCATCAACCTAGAGCAACGATTGGACACAATGGTTCGAATATTGTATAATCGAAGTTTTCTAAACTAATTGTTATAATCAAACCCTTGAATACAGGTCTGAAACTAGAATAAAGGGTTTATCGTGAAAATCAATACCTATAAATCCAGTTTATTGAAATAATAATAATGATGATGGTATGTTTGTGAAGCTTTGAGCAACGTGACATCTCATTTAGATGATGGTAACTGAGAATTTCGAACGAAACACTTGCTTGGATGGAAATAACCAGCAGATTTGTAGCCTACAGGAACAGGTCATCCACCTAGAGCAGCAGTTGGACACAAGGGTTGAAATGGTCTATAATCTAATGGAAGCCCATTTTTATTGTCTGGAAGGAATGCCGGGGATTCAAGGTAGAATACCTCCCAGCGACGATGAAGAAATGGACACGGGCAACAGAAACATTCCTACAGAACACACCAATCGAAGACGGAAAAAAAGGGGGTTTCTCCCCAAAATGTTGAAGATATTGATGAGATTGAAAGTGATGATGCTAATTAATCCTTTTGGATACACGCTACACCATAGTTGATATTTGCAGTTCATTTTAGAAGTTTGACTATCTAGTCTAGTTTCTCCCCAGAAAATCTTGTTGTGGTAATCATGAATAGCTATGGGATGCCAGGGCACGGATATTCAGCAAGTAGACATGGGACACACTGTGGCCACCATTTTGTACAATGCCTTGTGACGTTCTAGTGATCAGATATGACACGAACACCTGGTACTGCCAACCTGTATGTAAATTTGTTCTTATGGGTTTGCAGACATTCTGTCCATTTTAATGGCAGAGAATCATACCCATTGCTTCTGATTTAGAGAATTTTTTGCGCAAAGCACACAAAATACAATTCAAGAAAACGTCATTCACCTGAGAAACGAATGAGCGAACCTTTAGTAATGGAGCTGCAACAGATGGCAGACGTCCTCTTTGAATTCCTCTGTGAAATCCGCCTCGCAGGGTCCCCAACCTTCAGACTGCCAATACAAGGAGACAAAAGAGGTTGACTGCCAAACAAAAGAACCGACATCCTTATATGGAAGAGCTCGACGTTTAATAGTTGGAATCACAAGTAAACGTATCTTGCAGGGGATCTCGTCCCCGCATTCCTCTCGAGAAAAGAGAAAAAGCATATGTATGCGTTACCATAGAAAGCCTGACTTTTAATCGTCCGTGCGTGTGTCCCTGCACGATTCGACCAGCCCGGTAGTGGTTCATTCTGGAATATTCCTTTCCATCCGCGAGATGCGACATGCCACGTGTACACATTTTACGTGGATGGTCCACAATCAAATGCCTTGGGAACAGCATTTAAAGTATGTGGCGTGGAGTTATCAGTCTCTGCACTGTAAGATGAAAGAGGCAAGCCATGGCATTTGCGTCCAGTTGATTTCATGAATTCCTCGTGACCATGAATTGTCATGCCTCGTGTCAGATTCGCTACGAACTGATCTTAAAAGAGCGTCGACGTTGACATTCGATCAGTGACGAACTCAAAATACCGAATATGTCTTATAGTAGCAGAGTGGGTATTTATTCAATGGATCATTATATTATTTTACAGTGACGTTGAAATAAAAAGTATTTTACCATTGTTCTTTGATAGTTGTTATCCAAGCTGTTCATTTTTGGTGGATTCTGCAATTTAAATTTATTGTATTGATGGACTTGTTTTCATGACCCAATTTGTTTTTCAATTTATTGTATTGGATGGACTTGTTTTCATGAGCCAATTTGTTTTTCAATTTATTGTATTTGATGGACTTGTTTTCATGAGTTAATTTGTTTTTCAATTGAAGTATAATTTATGAATGGGTTTAGTTTTTATTAAGTTTTGGTTTTAAATATTATGGGAAAAGTTGAGAATAGAAATTATTTTTTGGGTAATTAAATTATTTTAAAGGGCATTCAAGCTTGACCAAGTTTCACACAATTTTGGCAATAGCCTCCTATTATGAGTAGACCGTTTTTCTATCCATTATAAGAGTTGAGTTGACCCTGACCTAAGCTAAAGTCTAATTATAAACAAACAAACAAAAAACATGAGTAATTTATAGTTATTAAAATCATTAAATTTGATGAGTGATTTCATTTGTAAATTCCAATTTTTATTTTCATAAATTCAACCAAAATGTGTTTTTTTGAAACTTAGTGTTTCCAAAAAAAGTGTTAAATATGCTTCCTAATTTACTTAAATGATAGACATCCACCATGTATCAAAAGAGATTGGACATTATTCACAATATATATTTTTACCACAGGGCTCAACTCAATGACCTTAACAAATTATTTAATAAACAACAAAACCCTTATGATACCCTATCGACCCCTCTAGGAAAATGGTCATGTGATGTAAGAAGAATCAAACCATGGTGGGGTTGTGACAGCGCTCGCTTTCGTCAACCTTGATTGCTTGTCACCTTGATTGTTTTTTAAGCTATTTTCATAACCCAAAAAAAAAATTGTTAGTATATATATTCATATTCTACATAGTCAAATGGACATTAACAATTTTGCTTATAATTATTTTAGTAATGAGCTTATTAAATGTCAATGTGGTACAAATGTGTTTTATTTTTTGGATACTCAAAACCTCTTATTAAATTCCAAAAGATCACTAACGTTTATATCTTTGTGTCAATTTTCTATTGGAATCATTTTTTTGTGTTTATTTATCAAAAACAAAAAGATGATCCAAGTTCAAAACTTTATGAGGATAAGGCCATGTTAAATGCATTTCACTATCTTTTTCAAGTTGTGATGCCTTATTAATGTGGTAAGAATTAATTCCATCTTAAGCAAAGGTGATGTCAATGACAATCCTTGTGCAAACGTAATGTTTGTGAATGGGGCCAATTGCAAAGCCTTGGTTGAGTTTGACGATAGATACTTCTTAGTCATAATGTCATAGTCGTAGGTCTTTTTGTTATAGCATGGATCTTGTAAGGAGATCAACCCTCTCATGTAAAAATGGCTTAACAACCCAAAAAAATGTTAGGAATTATCCCCAGTGTACATATGATAGTGCCATTCACCAAATTTTGATTGTTATGACTTTCATTATCTAAATACCCTTACCTAACAAGTGTGTACTATGAATAACCAACAAAATCACATATGCAATGTCATGAAAATAACATCATACAAAAACTTACACATATGAATTGCAATAATAGCAAGTGTTATTTTCACATTAAATAGGCCATTTAGACTTATACATGGTAAAGGGAAAAGGCAATTTTAAGGTTGTAACCTAATTAGCACTTTTGATTTGGCTTATGAGACCCTCTTGTGGGGACACAACCAACATATCTCCTTAGGTTTCAACATTGTAGCATAGCTTAACTATCAAATTAGATGTGCTAAGCTACCTCCTCCTTCAATGGCATCTTAGCCTATCAAATTATATCTAATGTAAGTTTGAGCACTTTCAATAGTGATGACTCAAGTTCACAATATGGTAAAGAATAACTTCTAAAATACAATTATAGCAAACAAGGCAAAATGCAAGTCTAAGATGATGCATGCTTTTCATTGCACAAATTTGAACCTCAACTCTACATTAATGTGGTACAAATACCCACTTTGACCATGGTTGGAGAGAGACTTGAACATTGCACCACTCTATTGCAAGAGCATTCTAGGCTCTATATATTGATCATTGGATAACCCCATTAAAAATTTTGCTAGATCTTAAGGAGAACTCTGGGATGGTCAAAATGCACCTATGCTTGATAATGTAGCTCACGAGTTTTCAAGGTAAATATTTTGTAGTCATGTGATGAATTTCTCCATATGTCATATTAAATTTTGTATATGTGGGTTAAAGAAGCTCTTTTATGTATTTAACAAGTGGCATGTAGTTACATTAATTGCTAAAAGATTAATCCCTCATTGAATTGTGGTTAGCATCACTCAAAAATGATTTCCTCCATTAATACTCTATGAATACCAACAACTATGTATTAATCATTGTTTTTTTTATCTCTAAAATTGCAAGCCATGTATTTCTCTCTCTTAGGAGTGTACTCAGTTCCAACAAACCATCTTGAGGCTATACTCACCTCCGGAGAGCCATTATGAGGCAATGCACATTTATATGGGTTATATGTAGCTTGGGTAAGAGTGCATTGCCTTTGGTTTCATTGTTATATGATTGTTTCATATCACCAATGAATGGGTTAGACAAGTTTCATTTATATCTCTTACCAACAATTTTGTTTATCATCCATAGCTTAGTTTTTCTTACCCTCTTAAGATTTATTAGGAGCAACCAAATGACAATTGAACTAAGTTTTATTCAAACATTGTAAAGTAGACAACATTGTATTGTTTAAGTAAACCATGGGCATTACTTTTAATGCTTGGCATTTACCTTAACTAATGCACATAGCTTTGTGAGTTTGTCATTATATAAGCTTCAACATTTTAAAGGTTGTCTCATAATCCCATTTAATGTTAAAAGTGTGCACACACACACAAATTAGTTATGTTAAATGCTTGAGTTTTCCACTTGGTCATTGGCAGTCAGATCATACTAAAGCAAGTGAATTGAGCAATTTTTTGGTGGTAGTTTTGGCATTCATTATTCTTTTGGAATTGTCTCATTCCCTGTGCGTTGATGAAGTCTCTTTGTGTGTGACTATCTTAATACTTGTGAAGGCATGTCATATGACATTACAATCATCTTGGTAAGATAGTATATAAATTAACATTATTTGTATTAAAAGATAAAAGTATATATGAATACAATTGGGGAACACAGTTTTAGTGTTATGTAGACTCATTTAAATAACCAAAGTTTTATTCAATTGAATGTCAATTTTCTTCATTAGAATTTGAAATCAAGTATTGCAACTAATTAACAAATGACAGTTAAAGAGGCATGGACTCAACCTATCTATAATCGCATCATATCTTATTTGGATTTTACAATGTTTGATATTGATCTATTGCCAAAAAATCACTTGAAGATATTGACTAGAATTGGCTTTGGAAACACAATTAGATGAGCAAGCTTGTATAACCCATCCCAGAAATGGAGCAACTACAAAGTTCTCACTGAACAAAGATATTACATAAAAGAATTTCTTATTTCCTTAGAGGTTCCATGTTGAGGAGATAGACAAACCATAGGCCTACCATTTATGGATCATATTGGCATTAGAACCTAGTTCATTAGAGACCTTGAAGTAGCTAGCATGGACAAAGCTCTGAAGGGAGAGAAACTATAAGAGTTAAGATACCTCAATAAGTAGATCTAAGAGGAAATTCAATATTGGAGGTAGAAAGAAAATGAGCTAAAAAAAATACTTGCCAAATGCTAAGACTCCTTCACCATCATGAGGGTAGAAATAGACAAGAGTAGATTGTAGTTGTTGCAATTAGGGGAGAAATTCACTCAACTAGATAATTGGTAAGAGGAGAGTTTCACTAAAATGATTGCTTATCTATACTAAGAATTGGTATTGAAGGAAGATGCATTGAAGAAGCTATAAAAAAATATTCAAAAGACCAAGAATTCCCCTTTTCTTGTCATTCCAAAGGCTAGCACCATGTTAAAGTCAAGCATGGAAAACTCACTTTTCAAAACCCTTTCTCAAGAGCATTTTGGTGATTTCAAAAAGGACACTAGATGCACTAGTTCCAAGTTATTAGGAAAACGGGCTATTATAGGTAGGGGTTAATCAAAAAAATCCAAGGGTTTGTAATCCTCATTATAGCTCAATAAAGGCCTAGGCATGAAGGCCTAGATTTGGTGGAAAAGAAACCATCACAAGTTCATCTCAACCACCTTTGCCAAGGCAAGAGGAACTAGAAAAGAAGCCTTCCCATGGAGGAAAAGGAAACTAAAAAAGTAGGCCACAAGCCACTCAAATATGCTTATAGAGGCTTGGAAGAGAGTAGCAAAAGGATGTTTCCACCACCAAAAACTAAACCCACATTTGTGGGACCAAGAAAACAAGGACATAATGAGAAGTTATTCCAAGTCATCTTTGTTTTGCTTTTACTGTAGGAAGAAAGGTCATAAGGTTAGCTATTGTTGGCACATTAGAAGGCCAAGCAATCCATGTAGGAACTATTACTAGTATTACATATTGACTTAGACATTGGGAGGCCAAATGTTGGAGGCTTCACCCATAAATCCATGCCAAGAATTGAACAAACAAGAAGAGAGCTAGGAGATTCAAGTTTAAGGGGAAAGAGGAGTTTCTTGTACCTACAACCCAAGGAGTAGTAGTTTTCCAATAACTTATTGTAGTAGAGATGCCATCACTAGGCATGCCATGGATAGTAGATTCATGCCAAATATAGCCTTATTCAACTCTTATTTTCCATCTTGCAATGGAGGTACCCATTTTTAGAGATCTATCAAAGATTTCTTGATGGCAACAAAGGAGGTAGGGATGCAAATGTGGAGAAAAATAAAATTGAAGGGAGTTGAGGCTTTGGGGAACTAAAATCTTGCATATGCGGAGGTGTGATCCAAATTGGATCCTAAGTAAAAACTCATTGTGAAATTTGTAATAACAATTTTTTTTAACAAAGTTGAGAAAATGTCCAAAAATTCACTTAGTAGTTTTAATAAACCAAAGATATAGCTGGCCTTCCAACATAGCCCATTAAAAGTGAAGGTTGTGGAGAAGAAGGTCATGAGAGAGAGGAAAACAATAGATCTTGAGAGAAAATGATGAAATAGGCTAGTGGCAGTGTATGGGTGACTCGTAAGAGGGAGCCTCTTTGAAGGTTGAAGGTTGTCTCTAAGCCAAGGCCATCTGCAATGTTGCTACTGAGTCAAAATACATCTTTGTGTGAGTGTGAAACTCACCATTGTAAACATTTATTGAAAACAATAACCCCCCATCCCCCGCTGCCACAACCAAACCCAACCCAACCAAATGTTGGTTTTCTTGTTTGGTTTCCTAAGCTAAAAATTATGTTTGTGTGATGAATTTCTCTAGATGTTGTGTTAAATTCTATATATGTAAATTAAAGAAGTTCTTCACTATATTTTCTATATTAATTATAGTTGTATTAATAACTTAAAGATGAATCCCTCACTAAATTTATATTAAATTTATTCAAACTATTTTCTTCATGAATACTAATAACTTTATATTATCACTATTTACTTTTTATCCCAAACTACAAGCTATATATTTATTTTACATGAAGATGTACTCATCTCTATAAAACCATATTAAGGATGTAATCACCTCCAACAAAGAATATGAATATCAAGGCCATACACATCCATATGGACCATGTAGCCTAGGTAAGAATCCATTACCTATATTTGATCATTCGATGATTGTTTATGGTAGACCATAAATGGTTTTTAATCAATTTTGTTTTATATCTATGGCCGACAATTTTACTTATCATCGATCTCTTAGTTTGTTTTATACTCCCTTAAATTTCATTAAGAGCAAGCAAATGACAATTGAATTGAGTTTTATTCAAACATTTCAAAGTAGACAACATTGGATTGTTCAATTAGACCCTGGGCATTACCTCTTGGCGTTTACCTTAGCTAATGCACATAACTTTTTGAGTTTTTCATTGCACGTGCTTTGTAATTTTGATGGTTGTCTCATCCTCCCATTTTAAGTTTAAAGAAAACATATATATGAATTAATTATGGTAAATGCTTGAGTTATCCACATAGTTGTTAGAAGTGGGATCATACTAAAGTAAATCGGAAATTTCGTTGATGTTTTTTTTTTTTTTTGGCATTGATGATTATTTTTGGCATTCATTACTTTTTAGGAATTATCTTATTTCTCATACCTCGATAAAGTCTCTTTATAGATAACTATCTAAAAATAGATTTCTATGATAAAGTCTCTTTATAGATAACTATTTAAAAATAGATTTTTAGTGTCATGTAGAATCATTTAAATAACCAAAATTTATATTTAATCGAAAATTGATTTTATTCACTCAAATATCAAACCAAATACTACAATTAGTTAATAAAAAATGGTTGAAGAGGCATAGACTCAACCTATTTGTAGTTACAAAGTATGTTATTTGATCTTTACAATTTTGTTTGAGGTTGACCTATTATAATAGAGATTGTTGGAAGAGATTAATGAAAATTGGCTTTGGTAACATAATCAACAAAGTAAGCTCCTAAAATCCACTTCGAAAACAAAGTAATTGTAGAGTTTTTAGTGGACATAAAAATTACATAGACACATTACTTATTACCACCTAGGATTCATGTTAAGGAGATGGACACGCCACAAGCCTAATGTTTATGCATTATTAGTTCATATTTGTTTATGTGCAATGAGTTCTATGCATACCTCACACATTCAACTACTACCTTTAGATGCCCACATGGTTACCTTAAAGTACCAAGTAAATATATCATTTAAGAGGCCTTAAGAAATAACAAAGGCAAGTTTTGGTGAACTTATGTGTGTGTATAGATAGTACCATGTGTGCCTTACACATTTGACCACTACCTTAGGATGCCCCCATGGCTAACTTTGGATGCCAAATAAAACTCTCATAAAAGTGAAAGCTTGGTCAATGATAAGTAATTCATTCTTTGTCACCATCAACTCCAAGCCCAATGACTCATGACTAGCAGTTGCTCTTCATATTGCAAATGGAAATTGTTAGAATGTGTAGTGTTAAAATGTATTGTGGATTTTTTAGATTTGAACATAAAGCATGTGCAATGATAAATAATTAAAAACATCCATACTAATACATGTTTTTTAATATATTTATTTCATAACATTCCAAAATAAATCCCTAAAACCAATAACACAAACCTTTGAATATGTAGTGGCATTGTGCAAAGTTGTGACAAATTCCATTATGTATGTGTTGTATATGGGACTCATGCTCCCTATAATTATTGTTGTTGATTTTGTTGAATCTAATATCATATCAAACACAATAACAAAAAATAGTGGTTGATCAATCCATTCAACCTCTAGATGTATTCATAACAAAATAAGCAATAAGTTGTAAGAGAAAGTGAAGGTGATTGTAGTGTTCGAAGAGAATTATTAAGGAAAATATGCTATAGATGCTTCTTTCATTTTTTTTTCTATAAATAGGGAAGATCACAAGATTCTATACCATTATTTGACGATGAATTAGACAAAAGAGAGTAAAGGGCAACTTTGTCAAAACAACATTGCTTTGACATGACACATATTGGATAGTCTACAATACAAGATGACATGAAAATAGGGGCATGCATGATGTTGTGAGATGTACAATCCATGCCTGAATAACCCTAATCTAATGTACATCACATCCATCACATAAATAATGCTCATAAAAGAAAAAAATGCGTTACAAAGTAACTAGTTGTTTTGAAATTTTAACATTTACAAGCTATGATGCACAAAAAAAGGTTATTAATGTGGATCAAAATGTTAACATAAGAATATGTCAATGTAGTAATATAGCTTGCAATATCACCTAAATAAAAATCATAAGACAAATATTACCCATAAAACATGGAATCGAAGCTAAAGACCACACATAAGGCATACATCTAAATCACCTAGCACTAGATAGAGGGAGGATGTTATTACATCAAAGAGGATACTTGTACCCCAAACCAATATCTTGTTAGAAAATCAAATGTGTTAGAGAAAAACAATCATAACAACAACACTACAATTTTAACCTGGAAAACCCCAACCGAGAAAAATCCAAACATGAAGATATATTTGATTACCATTTTGGAAAAACTAGCCAAGCTATTGCCAAGTGATCCCGCACACTCTTACTTATTGGTGCCTTAGAATGGATGATTCCAAGCCTTTTAAAGGCTTCATTACATGCAATACATAGCCTCAATACCATGGGTCACTGTTATTGTGTTCCCAAGAACCATGACTATACACTAGACTCATTTGACTCTTTGATCGAATCAAGTTTACACATTAATCCTCCCTTTAAACTTGATTGGAAATCATTTTGATATAATCTGGAAAAACCTAAATGCACCACTGTCACTCTAAACTTTACAAGGGGTACACATGCTTAACCAAGTCTTACAGTTGTATGTCGATTTACACGTAGTTTATAATATTTTCATCTCCAAAGTAATTTTTTTAGTTGTTGTTGTTGTTGTAATGGAACTGAAACAACCATTATCTTGCCTTGACACATGTAACAATATCCTCTCCGAATATGAATTTCATGGGTGTTCTCTAGGTACTTGGGCTTGTCCATGACTTTTGTGTATGCTCCATGTCAAACCTTGTGATACATTGACATATCATTGAATCCCTTCTCCATTACCATAAGTTCATTCTTCCCATGAACCACTCATTCCCATCTTATAAGGCATGGCTAGTGCACCATAACTTGCACCATATCCACTAGAAAATTCACCTACTTCTTATCACCATAGGCCTCATCAAGCATACTATGCCCTAGTCATGAATTTGTAATTCATACTTTATTACTTATAGGTTCATTCCTCCGCTACTTGCCTGCCTCCGTAGTTCGACTGTTCTATTTTTAGCCTGGCAGTCTAAAAATAGACTCCGCCCATATGTCTAAAAATAGAAGTCCATCTATTTTTACCAACATGACCAATCATCCACAAATAACATCCTCTAACTCATAGACCATGATCCATATGTCTAAAAATAGACATAGTCTAAAAATAGACTTTGTGCCAAAAATAGCCTGCGGGCCCACTTAGTGAAGGCGACTCCTTTCCACTAATCTCCATCATCTTGTTGCATTTTCAACATGTTTTACCATTTTTTCCCTCCTCAATCCATCTTTCTAGATACCACTAGGGTTCTCACCACACCCTGCACTATAATATCCACACATGCTCTTTCCTGCTTGAACTTTGACTAACACCATTGCTGCATAATCGTGCCCTCATGCATTCTCTCCTTCCATTTTGAGAGAAGTTGTTCATGGTAAAATATAGCTCATCCTGGTTTGAATGGATTCTTAGCAACAATCTCTAGATAGTCTAATATATTTGTCGATTTACAAAACACCTTCTTTAGGATTAGATTAACATTTGAAAGCTATGGATATTTCGAATAGTAAACTATGGACATAGATGTGTTGCATGTCTCCTTTAATGGTAGTGACTATGCTTTCTCTGGCAAAAGATGAGCTCTTTTAGTGGCGGCTCAACTCCTTCCAATGCATGTACTCTTTATTTAACAACTCTCTCTATTTGGTTTTGACTTTGTAAACATTGTGACCTTCTCGTAAATGATGGCTCATAACAGTAGTGGATCACAACTCATGGATGTAGTTAACAAATATGGCAGTGCCCAAGGTTAAAAATGAATGATTTTCACTGCTCTATCCCTTACTCTCCCTTTCCAACTTAAGTGTAACCTTATATATGTATAAGTAATAACTACAGAAACAATGTTAGTGAGTCTGGTTTGCACATTTCCTTCATTCAATGCATGAACTTCAACAACTAATATTGGATGCTTTTCTTTGGCCAACTCTCATGAGATTTCTTCACATGGTTTCTACTTCCATTTCACCTCGGTCTTGGGATCAATTCCACCACAAATAGTTTGTTTCACACATATTTGTTATCTAGATAAATTTTCACTATGATTCTCATCTTTTGCTTGATAAGGATTGCATCCTTTGATCTAACGACAAGCATTTTCTTCAACTCTACCATCTTCATCAACATTAAGGCTCATTTAAATCGATATCTCTTGCAACACTAACATTAGACCATTCCTCCCAGAGAGTCTAGATACCCTAGCTCTGATACTATTGTTAGGACTAAAATGTGTGAGAGAAAAAGGATCATAACAACAAAACTACAATTTACCCAAGAAAAATCTAATGAAGGAAAAGCCAACCATGACTATATATTTGATTAACATTTAGCCAAAATTGGCAAAGTTATCACTCAAGTGAGCCTTCACCTACTCACTTCTTGGCACCTTACAATGGAGGATTCCAAGCCTTTTAAAGGATTGAGTAGCTAGAGGTGAGCCAATAAGGGATCACTTGGTTGATAGCTTGGCCACATTTGTCCAAATTGTAATTGGAGATAAATTAGTAATAATAAAAATATAACAACACCACATAAATCATGATTTTTTTTTTTTTTTTTTTTTTTTTTTTTTATCTTGGAAAACCCGAACTAGGGAAAAACCAGATTGTAATAGATATATTACTTGACCAAAAGGGCCTTTATAATGATCAATTCCTCGTATATATGTAGGTTTCATTACATGTAATACCATGGGTTGATACTATGGGTAAGTAATACCATGTGCCCAAAAACCACGTATGGTAAATATAACAAGTTTGAATTTATGCCCAAGTCAAGTTTACCTAACATTAACCCCTTTAACCTTGACGTAGGGAAATTCTTCAGATTCATTATGAAAAACACCACACCCCACTATCACTCTATAATATGCCAGGGGTACGCATGCCTCAAGGAATCTTATAATCATATGCCCATGTACATGTAGTTAAAAAAAATCCATCTTCAAAGTATTATTTTTAATTACTTTTTTTATTACCTTTATAACTCTTGGAATGACCATTGTTTCTTTGATTGACACTTACAAATGCCCCCATTATCTCACCTTTCCATGCTCATCTTCCACCATGCATTGCACAAACTCATGCTACATTTTTTCTTGCAAATAGCTCCTTTTGGCTCATCCATGTTCTCATGTCCACACATCTATGTGGCCTCCTTAATCATAATTTGGTCCCAATCATCTCACATTTTGAGATTTCTTCACACATTCTCCCTTTATTAAATATTGAACATCTTCGAAAACATCAAGCTAGCATATAGGTACACTTACCACCCTCATACCTATCCAAGTGGTTCATTCCACAACTTGATCTTATATCCTTTCTATGCTTGATAGGGATAAATCCATGTGCTACCGCTACAACATGTATGCTAAAAAAAAAGGTTTACAATGAATGTAAGTAATTCAACCTACTAATAGATCTCCATTCAGATATTCAGATCAAGTTACTCACAACCCCTAAATATTTAACAATATTGGATCCACTTGCTCTAATACCATTTGTTAGGATTAAAATATGTTAGAGAAATAATAAATCAACAGTAATAAAACATATAACAACAACATATAAATCATTATACATGATTTATCTTCGAAGATCTCAATTAAGGAAAAATAATACCATAAGATATCTATTATTCAACCAAAAAGCACTTTATAATGGAGGATTCCTAACTTATAGACTTCATTACATGCAATACCATGGATCACCAATGCCACACCACATAACCAAAACCATGTAATATAAATCTAACAACTTTCTCTTTATAATCTAAACTTTGATTTAACAAAGCTTTTTAGGTTAATAATAGCTAAAAACCTATCTCTATATCATCATTATTATTCTTAAAATACAATAATAATAATAATTAAATGCACCAAATAAAAATCTATCCTTTATCACGAATATATGAACCGTAGTTAAACAAATGGCAATAATTAAAATCCAGTCCCATAATTTCACTAACTCAACCAATTATCAAATAATTTTGTTGAACCAAACCATTAGATCTACAAAGAATTCTATATCAAATGTAATTTTATTTCATAAATGAGTAGAAAAACGAATTCATAGAAACTTATATAAATCCATATAAAATTTTAAACTTAAATCAATAAGCAACTAATAAAACAAATTTAAAATTCGTTTTAAAATATAATTTTTATTTATAAATAAAAATACATGTATTTGATTTTTTTTTGGTATATAATTAATATCACATTTTAATCTCCCTTTAATAAGAATATATTTTTTATATATAAATTAAAGAAATTGTATTTTATAATCAAAACAAGTTTATATGGCTTTTTATACATATCACATCTAACAATTCATGTCATAAACTGGAATACCCCTGGAATCTCAATTACAAAGCTCTACTGCCATAAAATCCACAAAGTGGATCGCTCAAACTAGCTTGCCAAGCATAATTTCATGCTCCAAATACAAGGCTCATTCAACAAAAGATACAAAGATTAACAAATTGTACCCAGGTCGCCATTAAGAACTATTAACTGACCACAAAGAAAATCACCTTTGTCTAAGAACAGAGAAGATTCAACATAATAAACCATGATTTCCAAGTGAGCCTAGACCAAACTTAATTGATGTAAACACTCCACCAAGCATAAGAACCATTGAACATATCATCTCACTCCGAGTCCAAAACCCAGAGAACAAAATGGACAAAGATCCCCAAGTGGAACTTTGGCAAACAAGGAGCATCCATATTTCACATGGAAAGACATCATGCGATGCAAATGTTGAAAATGCAACAAGAAAATCCTGATTTAATTTTGTCCTTGAATTAAATTAGGAATAAAATTGTAATTCC
This sequence comes from Pinus tabuliformis, assembly GCA_031772625.1. Lineage (NCBI taxonomy): Eukaryota > Viridiplantae > Streptophyta > Pinopsida > Pinales > Pinaceae > Pinus > Pinus tabuliformis. The sequence continues at coordinate 686,634,857 of CM062816.1, read as the reverse complement.
ACATCACAAGACAACTTGTATGAGTTAACTAAGTTAATTTGACTTAGTTGGTTCAGTTAATTCGAGTTGAGGGTCTAACTTGAGTCATGTAGAGTGTATCCTACTTTATAGGAGCCCTGGTTGAGTTTATTTTGAGTTGTAATTAATTAATTCAGTTTAACTGAGTTAAAGTTAGTTAAACTAGTTCCAATTGATGGAGGAACTAGTAGGAGGTCTAACAATGGGGTGTTGCTTCATGTGTTCAACCAGTTAATTGATGATTCAACCATAAATAACTCATGCATGTCAGATCTGAGAGTTACCCAGTTGAGATTGGAGTTCAAGGCAGTGTACTATCAGTTGTATAATTATCTGAATTATATAGATGGTGCATGCAATCAGAGGAAGAGCCTAAAGGAACTGCGCAATCCAATGGAGGAAAGTTCCTATTAAATAGGGGCCTAATTCCTCATTGAATAATGCAAGGAAGTAGGAGCTGGAAGGCCAAGAAATTGGCCAAGTATTAGCCAAGGCTTGTCTTGGAAGTAGTGAGATAGATAGAGATAGTGCAAAGGTTGCTCGAGCTTAAGCAAAGCATTGTAATATTATCATATTTTCTGACTAATGCGTATATATAGATAGCAAGGGTTTTAAGTTGTGGCTTTCCCTAGGAAATCATTGTGTAATGTATTGATTGAATTCTTTCTCTTGTATGCTACGTGATTTCTCGATCGATTAATTGTTTCCACTGATGAGTAAAGTAGATTCAAATATATTGTTTTAGTAAATTATAATTATCAGTTTAAATCTACAGGGAATTTCTACAACAAAAACTATAGAAAGGACCAACTATCCATAGTCTCACCAAAGACAAGAACACCAAACAAGCAATTCTTTACAATGAAAAGCGCCAGGATAACAACCATAATAGCCATTAATTCAAATCCAAATAAATTAACACCTACGCCAAAACTTAGTGGGGAACACATCCAATAAACCATACCTTGCTAGTCATACTAGAGACCAACCAAAATGAAATGTGAAAAATCATGATAACCTTCCAACACTAATCATGGTTTGAAGAGGAAATTGTGGCCGACACCTAAACACTAAAACCCGGGGATCCATAATCTCTCTAGTGTCAGAATCGCCCATTATATAACCCTCTACACGTGCCAAACGAGAATCAAGACTCTCCAGAAAAAACCTTTGATTACATATCATTCTTTTAATATCCTCCAGTGAGGAGAAGACATTATAATTATCCACCTACTTGTCTTTGAGGACTAGACACAATGGGGCTAACATCTGTTGATGTAAAGTAAGTGAATTCATAAATTGTTTCTTCCTGCTCTTGATTTTCCTAGGGACATGAACCCACTTCGAACCTTGAACAAGCAACTCAGAATTTGAATGGTATTGGTGATCCTTTCCATCTTGACTCTCCACCACCCGATTTTCCTTTATTATCTATGGTGAGACCACATTGAAGAAGGTAGCAACTAAATCATAGGTAAAGGGATGGACCCTCCTCTGCCCTGTAGTGGTATTATCGCCTCCACCTTGCCTGCTACTCATTTGTTGTCTAGGAGGCATCAACACTATAGATAAGAAACACTTTGGAAAGCTGCTGAAAATCCCACGCCCTGCAAAAAAGCAAGAAAAGGGACTGGACACACCACCTTGACAACAAGACTAGAAACCCACTAAGTCATTGCCAAATTTCCAAACCAATGGTTCAAAAACCATTGAATTATTAGATGCGACGACAAACTCCCCACAACCCAGAATCATGAAACAAAAGACTCTAAAATGTCCTAAGATAATGTAACACCCACCTATGCTGAAATAGAATGCAAAACCCCATATACAATGCACATACAAAGCAGTGCCACCTTCTATCAAATTACCCAACACAATTCGAAAGCACCTCAAGAAGAAAAAACTCCTCATTCTCAAAACAACAAAAGCTTTATAACTCATGGCCTGTCGAAAACTAAAACTCTATAAACAAGTATCCTAGAGAAAAAGAGTAGCCCGACAACCATTAAACATGTCTAAGACCTGAGTTGTAAGGGACTTGAAAATTGACCTCGATAACACAATCTGACACGTAATTTAAAAGACCTACCAAACAAATAACGCAAGATAGGAAACTCGAAAATTACATAAGATACCATGTATATCTTTCTTACCAGCCCATTTTTGAATCTAAGAGCGCACACTCGACAACAATCACCAACACTGATACAACTCCTCTACAACGAACACCCATTCCAGAATACCATCCGCACACCCTCCACTAAATAGATTGTAAGCCAACAAATGGAGGTTGAGTGCCTGCCCTCACCTCCACTCTCACATGCTCCTACAAACCCCAAACCCTTCATAAAAAAAACCATTTAAAAACATCAATGCTACATGTATTCTTGCATGCTTCTTCTATCTGGTGCTTGCTACTACCAACAAGCCTTCAATGCTCATTACACTTGGGAGGTGGTGGGCACAACCTCCAACAAACCTGTCGCATCAACTATAACACCCCCATCATAGACATAAGAATAAATATGAAGATTATTAAGCTTTCCATTATGTAGAAAAGTGAATAAAATTAAGGTAATATAATAACAACAAATGCTATGATAAATAAGTGAATGAGATTTAGGGTAAGTCAGTCATTTTATTAGCTTTCTCTAATTTTATAAAATTTTGATTTTTTTAAACCAATTTTATTTAGTTCTTTGATAAAAAAATTACACATATAAATATTTTTCTATAATAGAAAGAGAATTTGACAAAATGTACCTGCATACAAAATGTAGTTGACAACCGAAGTTATTGATCACACTTTTTAGATTTTTATATACTTTAAATCAATAAAGCAATGAATGGATTTTATTAAAATTATAGAAATATAGAAAGTTTATAGTTATATATATATATATATATATATATATATTTTCTTACAAGAACGGTTATAGGATTTCATTAACTGCTTGGCTAAAGGCCACCCATTCGGTTACAAAAGGAGGAGCAATTTTCAGCATGCCTTTCTACCAAGAGGGAAATGGCGCCTGCTCTTATCAGCTTCCTCTTTTTACAATTGTTAAAGTGCACTTTTGCTGCTAATTGTCCGAGCTGAAAGATACAAACGAACTGATGTAAAAGAAAGCAGTAAAACATGGCTCTTTACGGGATAGGTGCCCACAGAATTTCCTTATTTTTGAGAATAGTTCCAGCCTCTAAGTGTACTGCCTTGTTTGCCTCAATGTCTGCTGCTTTATTATTTGTTCTCAATACATGAAAATAATTCAGATGTAGGGACTTTGACATGCTTTTGATCCTTGTAATTAATCTTGCTAGCTGCAGATCTGCTGGGTTGGAGTTGGTCGCCACTGCTCTTATGATTACTTGGGAGTCTCCAAAGACATTTGCCTCCCGAATTCCCAGCTCTTTGAGGAAGTTTACACCTTGGAAGAGGGCCAACGCCTCGGCTTGTATGCTAGAGGAATGGCCTAATCCCCAAGCGAAATTGTGTGGAGATGTGTTGTCTGGCATATTAATGTGTCCACCAGCACCGGCCTTTCCTGGATTTCCTTTTGCTGCCCCATCAAAGAATAGGGAGGGAATTGGTTGATTGGACAACCATTCTTGAAAATCTTCTTCATTTTTCCTAATTTTCCAATCTTCGAGAATCGGAGGAGAGCTTCTTGGCTTGTGAAAATTAAACTTAAGGATAGATCCCAGGTCTCTGTCTTGCTGGCTGAGATTTGAGTCATCTCCTTTGTCTTCCAGCCACTCGGTTAGCTGGCATTTCACTGAGTTGACTACTATTCTATGGTCCTGATCCTTGCTCGGAATATCCTCCTGTTCCTTTCCAACCAAACATGCCAACTGATGAATTTTGGCAGTGCACTCCAAGCTGTCCTGACCGTTTTGTTTTTTGGTTGTGCGCCTGGATATCTGGCCATCCAGCCCGCGAACAAATCCTGAACAGAAGTAGGAAAAATGAAATCATAATTCCAAGGATCCAGCAGCTCCTGCCAAATAGAGATTGTAAATTTGCATTCGATCATGAGGTGGAGGGCAGTTTCTGAGTTCTCCTTGCAAAGAATGCATCTGGAAGGCCCATTGATGCCTCTTTTCTGGAGTCTGTCCTCAGTGAGGATTTTTTGGTGGCAGAGAATCCAACAGAAATGATCTATTTTAGGAATTGAGGGGAAATTCCATATGCCTACCCAAGGGGCAGGGTTGGGAGGCACGTGGGGACGTTCAAGACACTTAGAGTATCCCTGAGAGACTGTATATCCTGCCCGGTTTTTTCCCCAACCTCTCACGTCCTGCCTGCGCGCGTGGATAGGGGCCAGCCCGTGTAAGAGGTTGCTGAGCGATGCCAACTCAGGTTGCAAGGCGATGGGCACAGGGAGGTGTTTCCAACCCACCCAGGTATCCTCCGTCCACATCGATAGGTCCCACAGGGTGTGGACGTTTGCTGCAGCTAGCCAGTTCTTTAACTCTGTAAAATCTCTCAATTCTTCCAGCGGAGGTCGATCCAGAATTCTGTCACTCCACAGCTGAATACGTTTGCCATTTCCAGGAATCCAGTGAGAGTAGTTTTTTATCATCGGACCAATTCTGTTAATGAACATGTTGAAAGGAGTTCTGAGTTGGTTTTTAGGCTGATCCAAACATCTGAGCCTCGTTCCTCTGAAATATTTTCTCCACAATGCAATCTGTGCCCAATTTGGATTAGGAGCAATGATTTTCCAAATTAATTTGGCTCCCATGGCTAGATTTTGAGCTCTGAGGTCTTTAAAATTCAATCCCCCTTCAAAAATTGGTTTGGTGACTATATCCCAATTGATTAGGGAAAATCTCTTGTCATTTTGTTTGCCTCCTTTCCAGAAGAATTGCCTGATTAGTTCCTCCATCTTTTTGATGATTCCCACAGGTGCCAGGAGGACAGAGAATTTGAAAATCGGAAGACTGTTGAGAACTGCCTTGATGAGCACTGCTTTGCTTGCGATGTTGAGCCAAGAAGATCCCCAGGCTTGCATCTTTGCTTTGAATTTGTCTAACTGAGGTGACCAGTATTTGCTTGATGCCCTCTTGTTGAAGATTGGCAGAGCAAGATATTTGAATGAGGACCAAGTAGTGGAGACTACAGAATTTGTACAGCCCCCAATCTTCTGACAATCTTGGGATTTCTGAGTCATTTTTAGGAATTCCTTCTCAACTATTTGCCAATAGGTTTGTAAAAATCTCGTTGTGAAACCGTCCAGTCCCGGAGCTTTATCGGGATCCATTGCGAAGAGGGCCTCCTTGGTTTCCTTATGCGTGATTTTGCTTTCTAGGACCTGATTCATCTTGGGAGTGATGAGGCTAGGGACAACGTCTAGCAGGCTATCATTTTGCTCAGCTCCTATTTCTTCCCTGTACAGCTTCTCAAAATGATCTGAAGCTGCCTTTTTTATGCTTGCAAAGTCCTTCAGAACACAATTTTCTTCTTTTATTTCGTTGATGGAGTTCCATCCTTTCCTAGCTTGTGCTTGTTTATGAAAGAAAGAGGAGTTTCTGTCACCAGATCTGAGCCAAAGACTTCTAGACTTGAGCCTCCAGTACTCCTCTTCTGCCAGGCATGCCTTATGGAAATTTTGTTGAAGCTTGGCCTCCTTTTCCAATTCCTCTTTAGTGATTTCAGCCGTTTCAAGATGGAGATGCTGGCTTTCTAGATCGATTTGAGATTTTTTCCTTTCCGCAGCAGGGTTGGGCAGGGTCTTAGCCCAATTTTTTAGCATGACTTTAACTCTTCTGAGTTTTTCCTCCCACACAAAGAAGGCGGATCCCTTGACTGGGTCTTTCCAGCAGTCTCTGACCTTGGCCATAAAGTCTGCCTCTTTGATCCAGAGAGAGCTGAACCTGAATGGAATAGGCCCCAGATCCTTGGGGGTCAGCAGTTCCAAGCTAATAGGCTTGTGATCTGATATGCTGCTGTGAAGGATGTGCGATCTAGCTTCTAATCCTAGAAGCAGGAAGGAACTTTGCACCAAAAATCTGTCCAGTCTTGCAGCTATGTGACCCGGGCCAACCCTCTTGTTTGACCACGTGTACTTTCCAGTAGTCGGTTTAATGTCTATCAGATCCCAATCCTGCATGAGATCTTCCACTGATTCTCTTGCCGGATCTTTGACAATACTACCTCCTCTTTTTTCTGATGAGAGGAGGGTGAAGTTGAGGTCTCCGGCTATGATAATGTTCTCCAAATTTTCCAGATCTGCCAAGTTTTTGATGGAGTCCCAACATATTTTCTTTTCACCTGCATTGTTAGGAGCATATACATTGACCATACTAATAGTTTCCTTAGATTGTAAGTGTTGCAATTTTAACAAAATCCAATGAGTGTTCAGGGACACAGAGATTAGAGAGAACTTATTTGGATTCCAGAACAACCCAAGTCCTCCCCATGCTCCACGGGCAGAGGTTGCATGCGCTCCGTCTTTTTTCCAAAACTTTCTGCTTGCTTGGAGGAAGGTTGAATCCTCCAGTTTAGTCTCCTGGATGAGAAGAATGTCTGGGGCTTCCAGTCTTATTAGACTATTCATTGCTTCTTCCTTGGCTTTGGAGCCCATTCCCCTACAATTCCAGGAGACTATCTTCATCATTTACTTTTGCTGTGATGAGCTCCTTTGGAGCTCTGCGTTTGGATCCTCTTCATCTTCGGGGTTTTTGCTAGGAGTTTCTCTAATGTTGGCTGGCTGCCTTGAAGCTTGCCTTTATATGTTTCTTGATCTCTTTTTTCCTTTGTTGGCATTCGTCCTCTTGTGGATCTTCTGGGGGTAGACTGTGAATCCCCTATTTCCCCTTCTTCCTCCGATTCCTCGGACTCTTGGGTTTCCTCCTCTTCTTCTGACATCTTCCCTTTGGATCCCTCTGGTACGCTTTTGGATTTAGGCGGAGAGACTTCTTTCGGAATTTCTGTCTCCTGCGTATTCATGATTTCAGATCCAAGGATCTCAAATTTGTTCCCTTGGCTTTCCATGGGTGGATGCTGAGCAGGGCCCGTTTGGGGGGCTCTAGCATTAACATTTGCATTCTTCCTGAAAGAAGTTTTGGGTCTTTTTTCCTGATTCCATCCTTCTTCCTTCCCTTTTTCCTCAACCCCTTTGGACGGGCAGTCTCTAGCGAAGTGCCCATAGACTTGACACTTCTGGCATTTGAACGGCAACTGTTCATAGTCCAGCTTCCGAACATGCATCCAAGGACCTACCTTTATTTTGATGGCTTCTGGTAATCCGACCTCCAAATCTACCTCCACACAAATTTTGGCGCAGTCGTACTGATCCTTGCTATTGGCCTTATCTGTGAATTTCTCGAGAGTATTTCCGATATGCTTTAGAGAGTCCCAGTTCCAACAGTGAACCGGGAGATTGGGGAGCCTTACCCATATCGGGACCGCAGAGGGCACATCCACTGCCAGATCGAAGTCTAGCGTCCACTTATTTAAGTACAGCCTTGAGGACCCATGAAGTAGGGCTCGTTTCTGAAAATGAGATCCTTGTCCTCTTTTTCTGAGAATTCAAATAGGAAGTATCCTCTTCCGAGGAAGTAAGATGTTACCTTGTTCTTGATCAGCGGAGCCCAGTTTCTAGCAACCCAGTTCTTTGTTGATTTCGGGGAGGGCCAGAGACCTGTAAACTGACCTACCAGTGCACGATCCGCCAGAGATAATGCTACTTGAATCAGGCCTTCAGGAGGAAGGGCAATCTCGGGGATATCTTCTAGTCTTTTCAAAAACTTGGCAGCTTCCACAACTTTCTTCTTGGGCAGAGAGGCTAGCAAGGATCTGAAGGCCTCAGCGACGGAAGACGGAGAAGGGGAGGAAGACCCCCGGGGGGGAGCCGGCTCCTCCATGGAGAGCCAGAAGATCAAACCCTAACCGACCATAGCCAGTAGAATGAACCCTCGACGGAACCGCCCACAGGGATTGGAGAATGCAGATAGCGGGCGCGCGCGCAACCTTCAAATTCCGCGGGTTGCAGATCTCGCAGGAAGCAGAGCCGAGCGAGCGCGCGCAGCTATAGTTATTAATATTTTACTACGTGAGAGTTTTAACATATTTTGAAATTCCCTTGTAAGTAGTAGACATATGGTGAAAATAAAGCCCCAAGGGATAACTCAATTGGTCAAGTTCCTATAGCTAAGTACCTCCCTTATCGGGAGGTCACAGGGTCAAATCTCCTCGACACCCTTGGGGTTAGGTCTTGCTAGTTTGGTCGATGGGTAGATCCCTTCGGGTTGATCTACCTAGATTTTCCCGTGGATGTAGCGGCCACTCAGTGTTCGTGAACCACCCTTAAAAAGATATACATATGATGAAAATAAATGTAATTAGGATTTCCTTTACAAAAAAATGCCATGTGGATAGTTTCCCACCATTTTATATAAAAATAAATAAAAAGATTAATGTAATGTAAACATTTTAACTCCACCTAAAAAAAAATTACAAAAATAAAATAAAAATAAAAATGATGGAGGGGGTATTAAACCAACCTAGATCCATCTTACCCTCGATCTACCAAGCCCCAAGAGGGATCAAATCTCTTTTTCACTCTTAAAGAGGTTTGCATCTTAAGAGATTTGATCCATCTCTGTGCGTGGTAGATATGGAGATGGATATAGGCTGGTCAATTTAAAACCATATAAAAATAACCATCAACCAATTAGAAAAAAACAATTTACATTTAATGTTTTTTTTCAAAATATTCAGTTTAATCTTTAATTTTTTTAAAAATTTAATAAATATAACACTTACTTAGTTTGCCATTAACATCACATTACATCTTATTACATTTATTGAATTTGAAAAGAACATCAAAATAAATACTAAAAATACTAAATCACATTACCACATGTATATGATACTTCAATTATTCATAATTCAAAGTGGCTTTATAAGTGATCCAGGTCTGGGTGTGAAGAAGGACCCTTCCAAGACCTTTTACTTTCGTGATGTGTTAAAATTGCTTTTTAAAAGAACATTAACGAATACGTCTTCATGCGGAAAAGAAGATGAACATATCAATCATCAAAACATGAAAACATAAGCTATTGATAACGGAGTTCATCCAGGAAGGACTACGTCTCCGGGCCCTGGTGTCAAGATGGTGTAGGCCGCTGCATTAAGTGTTGTCAATAAAGGTGATGTACACAAGAGATGATGTTGCGATCATACAAGGAAAAATTCCCTCATGCAGGAGTGGCTATAAGAGATATTCCACAACCTGAATTCTCAATCAAACTCCTACCAGAATGACACAAAAAAAAACATGCATAATGAACATCCCGCCAACATGGCACAAAAGGGATTTCATGAACAAAACATGCATGATGAAAACAAGAGTATCCCAACAACATACAACAAGGGATCTCAAAGCATAACATGAAGAGTTGTGATAGCAAGTACATCATATAAAAGATTCCGCATCAAATTAAGCAAGGAATCATGACAACATATAATAAATAAGATCCTGCCTCAATATCAATCAAGGATCTATGCAGAATAAATAAGAAGAAGCATATAAACAAATCATATACCTCACACCACGGGCCATCTAAAGAAGTGGATGAAGAAGTGGATAAACAATCCACGGTGAATACGCTGCTCACATTATCGATGCATAGGCACAACCCATTACCGATCTGGACTTTGGCCTCCCTTTGCATTGATAGCTTTCTGGCCTATCGCAATCCGGGCATCTAAAACAACTGTTGTCAAAGTGTTGTAGCTTGCTCAGCCATCGATCTCATAGCATCGATTTGAAGAGGGAGATTGTTCTAGACTCCTCGGGCTCCGTAGCTCTCTGGCTATCTGGCTTCACAACGTTCTAGCTATGTCATTGCAGTTCTGTGACTTTTCCTGACCAATCTGGTTCGTTGGCTACCTTCTCACGCTACCTCAATCACGCTCTATGGCTCTCCATTGGGCGCAGCCTCCTCATTGGGATGATTTTGGCACTCAGGCTCTTGCGCGCACTCTAGAAAAGGCTCTTGGCCTCTCGGGTACTCTCTAACACAGGCTCTCTGCCCCTTCTCTTCCTCTGGCACGCAGCCTCCCGGGCACTCTGCCTCCATCGTGTTTTATAACACGTTTGGGACAAGGCCACATACAAATCGGAGGTCTATTGTTTAGGAATAGAATATTGTTGAATGGAAAGTTCGGCCGGTGTAACAAAACCACATAAATGCCTTTTTTTATGTTAAAACGGACAAATACACGCGGAAACCAAAATACACAGGTGTTCTCTGTTTGAAGATTATGTTTGTTTTTCTTCAGTTCTTCCATGGCCTCTTCTGTGGCTTGCATCTGGAGCTGCAATCGCTCCTTTTCCTCTGTCTCTTTTTGTAGAGTTTCATACATGATTTCCACTCTCTTGGAAATGTTAAGCATGGTCTCGTACATTGCTCTTTCATCCTCTATCATTGCACGTTCCATTGTTGACACTGCAATTCACATCAATGCAAAGACGCCTCTGATACCACTTGATCTAGGTCCGGGTGTGAAGAAGGACCCTTCCAAGACCTTTTACTTTCGTGATGTGTTAAAATTGCTTTTTAAAAGAACATTAACAAATACATGTGCATGCGGAAAAGAAGATGAACATATCAATCATCAACACATGAAAAAATAAGTTGTTGATAACAGAGTTCGTCCAGGAGGGACTACGTGTCCGGGCCCCGGTGTCAAGATGATGTAGGCCGCTACATTAAGTGATGTCAATAAAGGTGATGTACATAAGAGATGATGTCGCGATCATACAAGGAAAAATGCCCTCACGCAGGAGTGGCTCTAAGAGATATTCCACAACTGGAATTCTCAATCAAACTCCTATCAGTATGACACAAAAAAATGCATGATGAACATCCTGCCAACATGGCACAAAAGGAATTTCATAAACAAAACATGCATTACGAAAACAAGAGTATCCCAACAACATACAACAAGGGATCTCAAATCATAACATGAAGAGTTATGACAACGAGTACATCATATAAAAGATTTTGCATCAAATTAGGCAAGGAATCATGACAACATGTAATAAATAAGATCCTGCCTCAGTATCAATCAAGGATCTATGCAGCATAAATAAGAAGAAGTATATAAACATATCATATACCTCACACCACGGGCTATCTAAAGAAGTGGATAAAACAATCCACGGTGAATACGTTGTTCACATTATCGATGCGCAGGCACATCCCATTACCGATCTGGACTTTGGCCTCCCTTTGCATCGATATCTTTCTAGCCTATCGCAATCCGGGCATCTGAAACAGCTGTTGTAAAAGTGTTGTAGCTTGCTCGGCCATTGATCTCACAACATTGATTTGAAGAGGGAGACTGTTCTAGACTCCTCGGACTTCGTAGCTCTTTGGCTGTCTGGCTTCACAACGTTTAGGCTATGTCAGTGCAGCTCTGCAGCTCTGCCTGACCAATCTGGTTCATTGGCTACCTTCTCACACTGCCTCGATCACTCTCCATGGCTCTCAATCGAGCGTAGCCTCCTCATTGGGATGATTTTGGCACTCAGGCTCTCGCACACACTCTGGCACAGGCTCTCGGCCTCTCGGGCACTCTCTGGCATAGGCTCTCTGCCCCTTCTCTTCCTCTGGCATGCAGCCTCTCGGGCACTCTGCCTCCATCATGTTTTATAACACATTTGGGACAAGGCCACATACAAATTGGAGGTATGTTGTTTAGGAATAGAATGTTGTTGAATGGAAAGTTTGGCCGGTGTAACAAAACCACAAAAATGCCTTTTTTCTGTTAAAACAGACAAATACACGCAGAAACCAAAATACATAGAAAACATTGAAAAATCTGACAGAAGCTATAAAGCCGGACTTCAAAATATATTAAATCGGGCTTTATTGCCTATTGGGTCCGCGCTGATCGCAATCGCATATCGCTAAAGTCAATGGCCCTATATATCGGGGAATTGACGATTGCCGATCATTGATTTGCCGATTCACTGATTGCTAATTTGCCGATTCGCCGAATAGATCCTGACCGTTGATCTGCTTCCCGATCCAACGACTGAGATTGCACGTTGTTGATCGCTATTACTGCGACCTGGGGGTTCTTCCCTTGTCATACGTCGACACCAATCGTTCTGATCTGATCACTCCTCTGATCATCGATATCGCAATCGCAAGTCAGCGCTACCCGGATCCCGACATCGCGCGCTTGTCTTCCTCCAATCCAATATATCGGAGATCACTGATCGGGGGTTCTAAAGCCCCGATTTCGCACTAGCATGCCCCCGATCTCTGATTAATCAAAGATCTTTGATCATGGGTTCTAAAGGCCTGCCTTAAGTCCGCCTTTTGCACTTCTTCCGATGTGATTTTCCTTTTAAAGGCTTAAAACCCATTTTTAGTGGAAAATGCCCTATTTCCAAAGAAACAAAGGCGAACTCTTTTCGAGATAACTTCAGCATCCGGACTCGGATTGACGAACCATTCACACCTCCACGATCAGGACGACGAGATCTTCGTGCTGGTCCTGTGTCGACATCATTCTGAGCACTTTGATTTTTGAGCATTTCCATGCCATTGTGTTTGAAGATCCACTTGGATCAATAGGACCACAAGATATACCCAAACAAGTATGAATAGTGATTACATATGTCTTCAAAATCATTTCCAAAAGTTCCAGTCAACATCAAAGGGGAAAAATAACCAAAATACTTTGAAGGACTAGTGTTCTACAATGATCTAATCAACTATAACTAGCAATTGCACCAAGAGGTGCAAAGGAATGTCAATAGGAGGAGTGGGGAGAATGTGGAAGACAATAATCAAGCAAAATATACGGACAATGAAATACAATCAAAATTTGAGTTTCTATATATCTTCTAAAGAATGTAGCAAGAGGTTAAATTTAAGAAGAAAGTTACACTAACATAATTGTCTAGGAACAATGGTAATCCTTACAGGCACAAAGTACATAGCAGAGGAGTTAAATTTCTTTGGGGTATTTTAAAATGGCATGAAATAATTTATAAACATACATCAAAGTGCATAAGGGTTGGGCAGAGGCGTCCAATGCTGTTGAAAGTGTTTGGTTTAATAGAAAGGGTGAAAAGGAAGTGGTCACAACATTTGATCTTGGTGGAGATGTATCTGAAGGATTCTGGATTGCTTAAAAGGAGGCAAAGGTCCTTTTCTATTACACCCAGAAGTTTAGTTGCAACATCATTGAAAGCAATGACATTTTCTAGATGGGCAGTTTGGTCATGTGATTCAATATGGAATACATAGTGGTAGTCACATTCAAGGAAGACATCGTTGCATTTCGTGTAATGCCACATGTTGTTGGATTGTTGGACAACATTTTTCATGCATTTCTATGATTAATGCTAAGGGGGCATGCAAGGAAGTAAAAAGATTCCATGTTAATTGTTGTAGAAATAGCACATACAACAATCCATGGAGATTTCTCGGAGCGAAACATTGCAACAAGTTCATTGATTTTTTTTTTTTGAGGGGCCTACTAGATATTCCTGTGTATTTTCGACTCAATGAAGGCAAAGATGCATTGAAACCTATTTCTTGAAACCATTGTTGGAGCTTGTGTGTTTCATCAATATCGGGGTTTATAAGAAGGAAAATGATAAGGATAATTCCAATATCCCTTCCATTGAACTTGTTGACAACCCCCTTTGATTGTAAGGACTAGAGTGGTTCCTAAGTTGTGAAGGTTAGAAAGTTCGCCCCCTCTAGTATGGCATTGTGCACCCCATAAGGTGACATCGATGCTACAACCTAACATGCTATGCAAGGAGAGATATTTCTTGGTAGTTTCCAAGAGATCACCCTAGCGTATGATGGATGTAGGAAAAGTTGAACTAATAAAACCAACAACATCAACAATTATGTTGATAGTTGCTATGTTGAGTGAACATTTTGGTTTGAAATGAAGTAATGGGAAGGGATCGATTGATCATCACGTATGCACTGAGACATGGTTGATGCGAAAAAAAGGAGGATTTTGAACGGGCTATTTAGATGATTGTAGGTGGGATTAAGATTAAGAAGAGAAACCTTCTACTTCAGTGGTTGCTTACTTTCTGATGGAAATTTTCCATTGCAACATTTGGTTATGCCTGGAGTAAGATGATTGATGGAAAACTACGAAGGTAAATAGCTAATGACCACATAATTTATACAATTCCTTATTTCATTCTTTTAGTATTGAAGAAATTGTTGGTTTATTATGTTGCCATGCTAGGTAGGGAAAATTGTAAAGGAAAAATGGATCAGTTTTCACACCTTTTCTTTGACCAGTTAGGCCATTAAACTCTCAGAGGAAAACTTCAAAGAGCTAGACCAAAAAGTTACAAATTCAAAATGTTCCATAGAAATGTTGACAACCATTGGGGAAAAGGAGGAACCCATAGTTGTACCTTCAATTTGTTCATAACAAGATCCTTTAAAGGTAAAAAAAAAAAAGTGGAGATAAGGCAAATTTTAATGAGGTTAATTGTTTCAAGATGAACGAGTTTGAAGATAAGATTGAGAGCTTCTAGAATGAGAATTTTGGTAAATAAAGAAGTTATCTCAAAGCTTTCCATAATGTCATGTTCATCAAAGTTTAAGTGTCATTTTTTTTAAAATAAAGTATAAGGAGCATTCAATAGATAGAGGAGTTTTGTTTACCCACCATGATAGATGAAGTGTCTATTCACAAATAGTGAACATCACAAAAACTCCTACAATTTATTTAAAAAAATCATTAAAAAAATACAATATTGATATTAAAAAACAAATATTTTGTTTACGTCAGCAAACTTAAGATACTATATAATCAATATATTAAAGAATTACTAATTTCTTTCACACATATGGTAGATAACTTACCATATAAAGTAATATTACTCTTTCAAATTATTTGTATTTATTATTGTTATGTATAAGCCTCTAGAAAGAATTTTACTTCCGCAACTCAATTTAAAAACGGGTTGTCTTTAGTGCGACTTTTTTTAGGCTTTTCCGGTGGGTTTTTCTGGTCTAATTTCTCTAAATTTCGGCAGGAATTTATTGAAATCACAAGTTTGATGGGTAACTCTGCACAATCCAAGTGCCATAAGGGTTTTTCAGGGTGTTGAATCTATATATACAGTAAAAAAAACTAGTTTAAATAACACAAATCAAGATTTCACCTCAAATTTTTCCGCCGTATTCCGGCACCGAAAAGTCTAAAAAGTCGCACTAAAGACAACTCAATTTAAAAAAATTTCATATTGTCACTACTTTTCCATATTTTATCATGTGATAAAGTACCATTCTCCCATTGTAAGTAATGAATGTGTTGGTAAGTGACCCTTCTGCCAAAAAAATGTGCACACGTACACACTTATATTCAATGTGCCAAAATGGCATCTATAATGAGCCCACCCTTCCTCTTGGTTCTATCCAAGCTCCCCCTCATGGCAACACATATTTATTGTGTTATTAACCCATTAATGCGTGGGGGTTGTATATGCCCACCGTTGGATTTAAGCAAGTACATTATCTAGCGGTGGGCATATACATCCCCCACACATTAATGGGTCAATGACACCGTAAATATTGGTTTCCCCCATCATATGAAGTCACCCCACATGCTAATTAATGTTATGGTGTTATTTGATGTATTACACTTTGTTTTCAAGACACTTCATTTTCAAGATTAAAAACATCTTTTTCAAAATGTGGTTGTTTAAATCTTCTACATTTTGGTTTTTTGAGATATTTTATGTTCAATTTTATTGGAATTTTGGAGAATTTGTTCAAATCACAAGTATGAACTGTGAAATCTACATATTCCAAGTGTTTCAGGGTTTTTCAAGGCACTTAATGCATTTATACATTAAAAAACGCATTTTAATCAACAAAAACCACTATTTCGTCAAAAAAATTATTGTCAAATTCTTAAAAAAAAGAGAGTCAAAAGGTAAAAAAGTTAGACTACACCTTTAAAAAAAATACTTTTAATGCAACTTCATAAGAATTAAAACTCTAAAATTGGAACTCTAAAGATTAGATTAATATTTAAAGCTACCCTGGTATTGCCTAAATTTTATGTTAACTTAGACAAGAGATGCAATGCTAAATGACCCAACTAATCACAAGAGAGATTAATAAATTTCAAAGTAATCAATATACACAAAATTGGCATACTTCTCTGTATTTACTAAAAAGAGGAAGCAGAAGAAGGAAAAGAAAATGAGAAGAAAATTACAACTTCTTTAATTGCAAAGAGATTAGCACCAACAAACATTAAAATCGAACATACTTGATTTCCAAGAATCAACATCTATTTTTTCCAGTGAAAATTTCTTGTGATAGAACATGGATCGAAGCACTGCTAGGTGCATGTACAACTTGTCGAGATATTATTCTAAGGCATCACTATATGCTTAAATAGTAGATAACACAATATAAAGCGTAAAAGTAGCTAGATTGGAAACTAAGTTTGAAAGTTGGCAGCATGGCACAAATCAACATTATTATGCATGAACATCACACCATGAAAGACTCAATTGAACCTATTATTGATTAGACCTAAAAGGATAAGAAGAATATGAAAGTGTGCATGACACCAACTATTGTGGATCGGTTCTGCTTTGGCTCCCTCTCCAATGGCTCTAATGGATAAAAATGATTTGGATAAGGATGAGCCAGGTTTGCAGATGGAGCCTTCTCTTGAAAATTGTTTATCTCATCATGCCTGCAAGATGCCAATCAATAAAATTAATAAAAATTTTATTTGCCAAGTATAAATACATACAAATATTTAGAGTTAAGTCCAACATTATAAACATGATTTTGATAACAGGAATGGAAAGCGAATGAAAAATGAAGCTTTTTTTATTGCTAAGATTAACTGGCTTTGGAAGAGGCTTCGAACCATGAGAGAGGTATGTCTCATTCCTTTTATGAGAAATTGGTGAAAGGATTTAGAATGTAGAGTGTATGATGGACAACAAAGACAAACATGGAAATACCTCGTCCTTGCTTCCTAAGAGTCATGAGCATGTGATTATAGACAACATCATAACAAAAATCCTTTGTGATAACTAATAACATTGAAACACCTAAATCTTGATGCAAAAGATCTATAGGTTGGAGTGTACTAAATATTTTTATGGTCCTGGTATATTTATTTTGATTAACAAAGGTTATTGAACACAATCTATGTAGAGAACAAGTTGTTGACAAGTTTAGAGGACAAAACATGAATGGGAAAGGGGGCTCCATTTCAGTTCTTTCCAAGAAGTTTGTGACAAGCTTAGATTGTTAGCCTTGTTTATGGTGGTTTTAGTGTCTAGGTTAGCTAGTTGACTTGTATTACTGGTGGTGTTTTCAACATAGTGTAACATATAAAGGAAAGATTTTCGATGAGCACGAAATAAGCATCAACAAAGGGCAAATGACCTTAGTTCTGTCAATAAGGCTTCTACAATAGAATCATTTAGATCTCACTCTTTCCAACGGTGGCTTATTCTCTTCCAATCAGGGTCAGCTAGTTACTTCTGCAGTAGTGGTGATGTTTTTAATGTGCTATCATATGTGGAGGGGTTGAGGGCTTGTTGTGGGGGTGGCTTCGTCATTCCTTATTAATGTCATACAAGCTAGCAATGTCTTTATGATCTGACTCTGATTTTTTGTTGTTCTTAGCATCATCATTTACTTATAGTTATTGTATGTAGCCTGAAGTCTCATGCTAAAGGAAATTAGGGATTTAAGAGACTCCCGAGGTTGAAGACAAGATCCAAACTAACACCTGTGTGATTACATTAAAATGATTCCACGTTAGCATATTTGAACGGGTAAGATTTTCCAATGGTATAATAGGATTTTTATATCAAATATACATCAACCACGTGCCTATAATAAAAGCATTTACAAATGGCATAAAAATATATTTTGTTGTCAGGCTCTATAGCTTATAGTTTACCCTAAGCTTTGGCTTGGCCTTCCCAAAAGATCCTTTAGTTTATCGTTCTTCCTCATTTTTCACCATACAAAAGGTAAATATTTCACTACAATGAAAGCATAATTTTGAATAGAAAAATACAAGTCAACTAATAAATACAAACATTATTATATATTGAAAATCAATAGCTAAAACTAAAAAGACATCTCTCTCCCACAATTAAACTTGCAACAATTTTAGATGTCTTTAAGGTAAACTAACCTACCATTAACAAAAGCTTTTGTCAGCCAGTTATTAAAGGCACTGTTGAAATATGGCAACAAGAATATTCCAATTTAATTTGTCCTTGAATTAAATTGTGAATTAAAATCGAATTTAGTCTTAATAGCTACTTGGAAATAATTAATTAATTTATTTTAAATTAATTAGTTGGAGAAATTCAAGTTAGAAGTCTTTCTGAAGTCATGCAAGAGTTATCCCTTAAATTAAGGAGATAAGATTGAGTTATATTTGAGTTATAATTAGTTAACTCAGTTTACTGAGTTAAGTCCAGTTAAATTAGTTCCAAACTGTTTGAGGAACTAATACTGAGTTAACTGTCAGTTGATGCACTAATGCACTCAACTAGTGCTACTCCAGTTAACTGAAGATTCCCTCATCAGAAACTCATGCATGTCTATTCTGAGAAAGACCCAGTTGAGATTAATGTTCAAGGATAGTGTACTATCAGTTGCATGTGTTTTATCATGGAGAAAACTCATGCATGAAGTCAAGGATTCATCCTTGAGTATTGCGTAGTTTTGAAGGCTTGATGTTGCACTTGGTAACAAGAAAATCATCCACAAGGAACAACGCAAGGAAATAGGAGCCTGGAGGACAGAGAGGAAGGCTAGAGAGAAGCCAATATTGTCTGTGAGCATCTATGAGGATTACTAGCTGTGAGAGCTAAGGCTTTGTATAATTCCTATGTATTTCCACCATGTATGATAATACATTAGTGTGGGGTTGTTAGCTGAGGCTTTCCCCAAGGTATTTTCATGTGTATTGTGTCATTGATTCTTCTTCTTCTGGTTATATTGTTCAGCTCGATCTTTAAGCTTCCGCAAATTGATAGTAGAAGTAGGTTATAGTATTCTGCCTTGATTTATATTGCATTATCGGGTTAACCTACACATATTTTCTACATGGTATTAGAGTTGTGAACAATATACTGAGAAGAGAATTTGAAGTTTGAAGTTCGGGGTTGCAAGTGCAAATCGAATTCATATCATACTTCAAGGTTGGCCAATGGCGTTCTATGGCTTGAGACTCGAGTATGCCTCGGAAGGTAGCTCGAATTACATAGCATGGAAATATAGAATGGAGGCTATATTAGAAGACAATGGCTTGAAGGAATTTGTTGATCAAGAAATCCCAAAGCCAGCTTCAACTAATGCATAAGAGTTGGCTGAGTGGAAGAAGTGTGTGGCGAAGGCGAGACGGATCATCCCTGAGGGAGTTCCAGACCATATTATCTCGAGTCTCCATGGGAAGGATACTCCATTGTCAATGTGGAAGACATTAAAGGACCTCTACCAAAACAGTAGCGACCAGAGGAAATTGGTGCTCAAGGATAAGCTTTGAAGAATCAAGATGGAGAAGGGCGATACTATTTCCACATATCTGAACAAGCTCACCACCTGCAGAGATGAGCTTGGCAGTGTGGGAATAACTACTGCCGATGATGATATGGTGAGCCTCGCTCTCCTTGGCCTTCCAAAGAGTTGGAATAACTACCAGGACTCTGTGAATGGAAGGGAGAAACTACTGGATTGGGAACAACTGTGGTCGGATCTTATGCAAGAGGAGATCAAGAGGAGCACACGAGATGGTTCTTCATCCAAGAATGATGATGAAGAAAATATGGCCTTAACAAGTAAGGAAAGGAAAGGGAAGTGGAAGGCTTCCCATTTCAAATCTAATTCTTCCCATGGAGGGAAGAAGGGTGACATGTCTAAAGTAAGATGCTTTAATTGTCACAAAATGGGACATTATGCGACTAATTGCCCATCGAAGAAGTCCAAGAAGGGATCCTCGGAAGGATCGGAAGGTGAGGCATTAGCCTCTCAGTTCGAAATGGACTTTACCCTCATTGCATGCATGGTGTCATCGATGATGGGTTGTGTCTGGTATATTGACAGTGGAGCCTCATTCCACATGACCGGTGATAAAAAATTATTTAGTGCCTTGGAGGAGAAAGACCTCAAGATGCGCATAGAGATGGGTGACGACGGAAGGTATAGTGTTTCAGGAGTGGGCATGGTTGCTTTTCAGAGGGAGCATGGAGCTCCTCTCACCTTGACAGATGTGATGTATGTGCCTAGACTGAAGAAGAACTTGGTATAGGTGGTGATGTTGGAGGACAAAGACTACGATGTTGTCTTCAGTAAAGAAAAGGCATTCCTAAGACACATAGCAATAGGTTAGACCAAGAGGATAGGGATTCGGGTGAAGAATCTCTATAAACTATAGGTAGATGCTTGTGCAGCATTAAGTACGAAAGCATAATTGGTGCAAAGCCAAGACATTAGTGAGTTGTGGCACAGGCGGTTGGGCCATTTGCATCATGGGGGTTTGAAGATAATGTAGCAGATATCTATAGGACTTCCCAAATGTAAACTTGAGCAAGTTGACACATGCAAAGTTTGTACCTTCGGAAAGTACACCAAGTCTTCCTTTCATGTTCGAGACAGTCGAGCAGATGCTATCTCTGAGCGAGTTCACACTGATTTGTGTGGACCATTCTTGATGGCATCCATAGTGAAGCAAAGGTATTGTGTGATTTTCGTTGATGATTATTCTCGTAAATGCTGGATTTATTTCATGCAGAAGAAGGACCAAACCTTCACAAAGTTTTGTGAGTTCAAAGCTTTGGTCGAGAAAGAGTTAGGGAAGAAGATCAAGGCCTTGAGAAGCGACAATGGTGGAGAATATGTCTCTCAAGAATTTAAGGCCTTCTGTGCAGCGGAAGGAATTAAACGAGAGTTGACGGCACCTCATAACCCACAACAGAATGGGGTGGCCAAGAGGAAGAACAAAACTATTAATGATGAAATCTAACCTTGTTGTCAAAACTTTGTTTTGAGCTACGAAAATAGCTTGTTCTCGTAGCGCAGCTTTTATACCACTGTAAAACACTTCTTTGACCATTCTTTCTTTTGCTTTAAATCTGAGTCTTCATATGCGATCTTAATCTTTCCATCAGTAACACCAAAATTTGAAAACCAGTAGTCTTTACCTCCCAAATACATGCATAAAATGCCCAAAATTCACCTTCAGCAGTTTCGTAGCGCGCTACGAAACTGTTGTGTATGCTCCCTTTAACACAGTTTTTAGAAATTTATAGTTTGAAGATATTTAACATTATTCAAGGATTGGTGTCAACATCAAAAAGCATAACAACTTGACCTTTAAAAGTGTTTTTCCTCAAAATTTGGTCTTCACCTTAATGAAAGACTGACCTATAAATTTATCATTTTCTGCACTGTTTTTATCTGAAAAATAGGTGTTGAGATAGAGCTTATATCTTTTGATCCCTGATAGCTGTTACAAAAATGGAGGATTTTTTTGTAGATAAGAATGTTTATAAGAAAATCCTCTCTCAGTTTTTTGAAAACCAGCTTCAGGTGTCTAGAATTTGCATTATAAAATCATGTATAAAACATGAAAAATTCAGAATTCTAAAATAAGTCTCAAAGGAAAGTTCAAATCTCCAAATTGGTAGCACCTGGGAGAAATTTGAAAGAGGTTTTTGTTCCTTGTTATGTTCTTAGAAAAAACCTCCTTCAGATTTTTGAAACTCATCTTCATTTGCCTGAAAATTCCTTTTGAAACCAACAGCTCAAAACAGTCCAAGAAACACACAAATCCCCTTGCAGCTCCTGGTAGAAATACATGTAACCTGTCTGGATGAAAGCTTGTGTGAAGCTGAGGTCATCCATGATCAGTTAAAGCTCTATAGGCTCCTATCCAAACACATAGCCTTCTTTTTATGCTTTCATCTTCATGGCAATTTCCCTTTATAACCCAAACCACCCTCTTAAAAATATGATAGTTGTAAAGAACTATTTGGATAGCAAGCTGTTTGTCACAAAGTTAACTTTTCAAAGGTGACAGCTGACTGATACATGCAAAGGTTGAAAAGGAGTTTTCAATTGCTCAGGAACCCCCTTGGAAGTTGACTACAAAAAACAGGAAAACAAGGTTTTTGCCTCGTAGTGTGCTATGAAATTAACTTGTTTTCGTAGCGCAAATCACCTTTTTTGAACTAGCTGCGCTACGAAACTGCGGATTCCTATATGATTGCAAAAATTTAACCCTAAAATTAATGGAATGACTTCTAAATGGAAAATGTGACCTATTTGACCATGAAGTGAACCTAAAGGACTTTATTTGGAAATGAAAGATGACATTTTAAGACTTCAAACCCTATCACTTACCCTTTTATCAAGACTAAAATGACTTTTAGACCTCCTTGAAATCATGACCAAAAGTAGAGTTGACACAATGATGTTTTGAGAATTTTTGGGTGATAACAGTGGCTCCACTAGTGATAGTGTGCTCTAGTGGTATAGTAAGAACCGGTAGCTCCAGTGTTGCTATCCATCCTTTAGAATAAAACTCTGAAATTCTGCCCAATCTACTCCCCAAGCTTTAATGATTTCTGCAAGAAGGACTCAAACTGCACCTACTAAAAATGCTCAGTCAACCTACCCTGAGCTTATTTGCACATTCCTACCTACCCTATTAGCTGCAATTTCCACTTTAGGTCAGGCAACATGATATTTCCAATAAAGCCAATCAATTGTCTTTTCTGATATTTGAGGCTCTTGACTACATTCGACCTCAAAATAACCATGATAGTGAGATGACCAAATCAACTTATAATGTATCTGATCTTCATAATGCAAATGAAAATGAAATACTGGTGTGCAAAGCTTTGCCATGTATTCAGTTATAGGGTCAAAGAGGACATGGTTAGTTTGATGATCATCATAACATTCTATATCTTTAGACAACTGATTCTCAGCCACACAAGATTCCTTTGATATGCTATCCAACTGCTTTTCTGAATGATTCCCACAAACAATGTAATTTTCCTCATTATTATGATCATTCTTTGATGTAAGCTGCTGCAAAGTATGACATAAAAAATCAACCTTTTCCTCTGCCTGAGGGTTATAAAAGTTATCTTCCAGTATTTCTTCTTGGTGTTTGCAATGATTTTCATACTCTTTATGATCAAAATACTGGCAAGTTTGCTACATATTTACATTAATCTCAGAGGATGTAACATTGTTTTCATAAGTAAATCCTTGCTGATTTTCATGTTGCATTTTATGGGATGTTATCCTTTCTTCTCGGTGTTGAAATGTATTGTTATGAAGATCCTCTAAAAAAATTTTATCCATGAATTCATCATCATCATAACAATCCTCCAAATATTGAATAAAACTCACAGAATGTTTACAACAATCTTTGACCAACAATAAGGAGGGATGACACTCTTTATACATCTCATAGAATACATCATGGAAATTATCAAGAGAATATAATGAACCATTTTCCAAGCTTTTATACCAAGACCATGCTTTTCCTTCTAAAGTGGTCATAAACATCTTCATGAGACAATCTTCAGGGAACTGAACCTTAGTACTGTGTAAATGCATATGGAACCTAACCAAATGAAGAGCAGCATTGTCTTTCTTTTCATCTTTGAATATTGGAAGATCATCTAACCATTCAACCTTTGGCATAGGATTTGGAAAAACAGGGATATGAGACCGATTCATAGGGGCATACCTGGCATTCATTCTTGCAATGGCACTCATCTTGAAACTTCATCAAGCTACTAATATTCTAGCAGTGGAGTCACCTTCCAATTTGTTATTTGATGTGTGGAGTTGCCAAGGTAGATGCAGCCTCAAATAGCTTCCTGAACTCCTGCTACCTTCAGAAATTCAGCTTCTTGATTTCGGTAATGAGTAATCTTCAGGCTCCCGGTAGATGCAACAAAATGTTATCACCAAAATATGACCCTGATAGGCTACTCATCAAGTCAATCTCAGTGTAACTATTTCAAACCAATCTTTTGGTTGAGGCTTAGCCTCCTCAGCCTGAGAGGGTTCTCTCAAGGGTTAATGATATTGATTAAAGATATTGATAGATGGCTAACTCTATGGTTTGTGATTTTATATGTTTATAGGTTGAAATATGGAGACTTGCTACCATTGGGCTATGGAGTCAGTGACAAAGATAAATATAACAAATAACTTTTCTTATAAAACTGAGGCTTGTATATACTTCAATGAAAGAGTAACACATTCAGGAAAGTCTCAATAACTTGAATTTCATAGAAGTCAGAGCATGTGGGCATGAATTCTGAGTAATGATACATCAAGGTATTCAAAAGGAAAGTATTAAAAGTGATTCATCAAAGTTTAATACTTAAAGGAAGTCAGAGCATGAATAACCATGAATTCTGAGTAATAAGTATTAAAACATTGAAGAAAAACATCCAAATATAGGACCCAAGAACTCAATTCACCATAGTTTAACACTTAAAAGGAAGTTAGAGCATGTTACTCCATGAATTATGAGTAATAAGCGTTAAGGATATGGAAGTAAAACATATCAAAGATAAAAGATAAAGCTCACTAAAGTACACTAAGAATCTCAGATTTAGAAAAGTTAAACTGCTTCTGTATATATCAGTCCCTTCACAACATTTACAAAAGTAGTCCTCTTCTATAACCTTTTCCAACCCTGTGTACATCGAAGTTTACATTACTTATAGGCATCTAGCCTTTACAACAAGTTTGCCAAGTGGCTAGACCATTAGACTTTACAACTGACACCAAATCTAACTACTAACTAGATTCATAAAACTAGGACTAACACCTTTTCGAATTAAGAGTTAGAGTCCTACTATGACTCAAACACCTAATTATTACATTTAAACCAAACTGATCCAAATATTCCTCGAAAGGAATCCTATCTTTTAACCATGCTGGCCATCAACCAAACATTAATATTCTGACTGCCTTCATGAAGTTACTCTGCCTATCATTAAGGAGATATCAGTTTGATGACCTGGCACATGTAGACTAGTGTCTTCAAACTCTTCCTTTAACTGAATATCTCCACTTGTCAAATGACTGATCTGATACTCTTTGTCTGCTGATGTGGAACTGATTTAAGTATGTTTTACCTTTCTCCCTCTACCCAACATTAATGATGAAATCTAACCTTGTTGTCAAAACTCTGTTTTGAGCTACGAAAATAGCCTGTTCTCATAGTGCAGTTTTTTACCACTGTAAAACACTTCTTTGACCATTCTTTCTTCTGATTTAAATC
This sequence comes from Pinus tabuliformis, assembly GCA_031772625.1. Taxonomy (NCBI): domain Eukaryota; kingdom Viridiplantae; phylum Streptophyta; class Pinopsida; order Pinales; family Pinaceae; genus Pinus; species Pinus tabuliformis. Next base: position 686,609,503 of record CM062816.1, on the reverse strand, counting down.
TGAGTCTTCATCTGTGATCTTAATCTTTCCATCAGCAACACCAAAATTTGAAAACTAGCAGTCTTTACCTCCCAAATACATGCATAAAATGCCCAAAATTCACCTTCAACAGTTTCGTAGTGCGCTACGAAACTGTTGTGTATGCTCCCTTTAACATAGTTTTCAGAAATTTACAGTTTGAAGATATTTAACATTCTTCAAGGATTGGTGTCAACATCAAAAAGCATAACAACTTGACCTTTAAAAGTGTTTTTCCTCAAAATTTGGTCTTCACCTTAATGAAAGACTGACCTATAAATTTATCATTTTCTGCACTGTTTTTATCTGAAAATAGGTGTTGAGACAGAGCTTATATCTTTTGATCCCTGATATCTGTTACAAAAATGGAGGAGGTTTTTGTAGATAAGAATGTTTATAAGAAAAACCTCTCTCAGTTTTTTGAAAACCAGCTTCAGTTGTCCAGAATCTGCATTATAAAATCATGTATAAAACAAGAAAAATTCAGAATTCTAAAAATAGGTCTCAAAGGAAACTTCGAATATCGAAATTGGTAGCACCTGGGATAAATTTGAAAGAGGTTTTTGTTCCTTTTTATGTCCTTAGAAAAAACCTCCTTTAGATGTTTGAAAATCATCTTAATTTGCCTGAAAATTCCTTTTTGAAACCAATAGCTCAAAACAGTCCAAGAAACACAAATCCCCTTGCAGCTCCTGGTAGAAATACATGTAACCTGTCTGGATGAAAGCTCGTGTGAAGATGAGGTCATCCATGATCAGTTAAAGCTCTATAGGCTCCTATCCAAACACATAGCCTTCTCTTTATGCTTTCATCTTCATGGCAATTTCCCTTTATAAGCCAAACTACCCTCTTAAAAATATGACCGCTGTAAAGAACTATCTGGACAACAAGCTGTTTGTCATAAAATTAACTTTTCAAAGGTGTCAGCTGACTGATACCTCCAAAGGTTGAAAAGGGGTTTTCAATGCTCAACAACCCCCTTGGAAGTTGACTACTAAAAATAGAAAAACAGGGTTTTTGCCTCATAGTGTGCTACGAAATTAGCTTGTTTTCGTAGCGCAAATCACCTTTTTTGAACTAGCTGCGCTACGAAACTGCGGATTCCTGTATGATTGCAAAAATTTAACCCTAAACTTAATGGAATGACTTCTAAATGGAAAATTTGACCTATTTGACCATGAAGTGAACCTAACGCACTTTATTTGGAAATGAAAGATGACATTTTAAGACTTCAAACCCTATCACTTACCCTTTTATCAAGACTAAAATGACTTTTAGACCTCCTTGAAATCATGACCAAAAGTAGAGTTGACACAATGATGTTTTGAGAATTTTTCGGTGATAACAAGATCGATGGCCAAACAAGCTTCAACGCTTTGACAACAACTGTTTCAGATGCCCGGATTGTGAAAGCCAGAGAACTATCGATGCATGGGGAGCCAAAGTCCAGATCGGTATCAGGTTGTGCCTGCGTTACGACAATGTGAACAATGTATTCATGGTGGATGTTTTTGCTAAGGATACGAAAATCCAGCTTCAGATGGATTTGTTACGAGGTATATGATGTTTTTTCATATATTTCTTCTTTATACATTATGCTATGAACATCCACTCCTTCAGATGGTTTGTGGTGTGAGGTATATGATTTGTTCATATACTTCTTCTTGTTTATGCTGCATGGATCCTTGATTGATATTGAGGCAGGATCTTATTTATTATGTTTTGTCATGATTCCTTGCTAATTTGATGTGGAATCTTCTATATGATGTACTTGTTGTCATAACTCATCATGTTATGTTTTGAGATCCTGTGTTGTATGTTGCTGGGATACTCTTGTTGTTGTCATACATGATTTTGCATTGAGATCCCTTTTGTGCCATGTTGGCGGGATGCTCATCATGTATGTTTTTGTATCATACTGATAGGAGTCTTTTGATTGAGAGTTTTAGTTGTGGAACATCTCTTAGAGCCACTCCTGTGTGAAGGCATTTTTCCTCGTATGATCGCTGTTGTAGCATTTTTTGGTTTTGATAATATAGAATAAATTAGTCAAAAAATATATAAAAAATATTTTGAAAAAATGTTAAGTTAGGATATGGACATAACTATATTGAATAAAATGTTTTTGAAAATATCTTGATGATGATGTCCATATCAAAGAAAATGTTAGGTTAGATGTCCTAAAAAATGAAGACAAAAATAAAATGTTAAGTTAGAAAGAAAAGAGAACAAATAAACTCTGAAAGTGAGCAAGTCTAAATGCCACTACTATTTTTTCACAAAATAATGGTTGTGTGCAGCTTGTCAGAAATGCCAATCAAATAGTTTAATCTTGATTGCTTCATGCTTTAAATTTGATGTTATAATTAGAGAATAAAGATCTGGCCAAACTGTTTAATCTTGGCAGATCAGTAGTTAGGTAGAGAATAATAAGGTGCTCATCAGTTTAATCTGAGCCCTTGGATGTTATAAGGTTAGAATTAGATAGTTTGCTTTTTAAAATAAACAGAAAGGAAAAGGGTTTGTTAGCTTAAATGCACCCATTAAGTGAAGAAAAAATGATAGGATAAGCAAAGGGTAAGTAGAAGAAAGGTTGTAGAAGTATGATAATTCATTGGAAAAAATGTACATTTATCATGTTTTACCATATGTTTCTATGTCCATGAGGCAATTACATAAAGAAAATGAAGGTCTACAAGATCAATTAATTAACTTCCCTCATCCTCATTCATTCCTATACTTAGTAATTTCCCCTGCCCACCTTCATACAGTTCATATTCATTCATTTTCCATAAAAAACCCCTTTTCCTAAGGTTAAAATCCCTTTTGCCTAGCAAAAGTGAAAACCCTATGTTAAATCCCCTTTTACCCAAAAAAACCCACAAAAAGATGTTTAACCTAAGTATTGATTTATATATGTGAAAAACAAATAACTCATGAAAAAGCATTATACTTAGTGTATTTCCCCTTTCTGCTCATGTTTCATATTAATGCTAACTTATAGTATTAAACCCCTAAAAGTCCCCTTTCCTGTATATTATTAACTCCCTTTATTAAATAACCCGAAACCATTAGTTTTATTATAAAACTATGTCTTCAATAAAACATCGCATATCGGCGGATCGCAAGCTTTTCAACATGCATTCACTCTCCTCTACATTGCGATATGTGATGCGCGATGGACCCAGACCTGATGCAAATATATTCATGATTCATTGCCATTTCGCATTTGCCCTTCACAACAAGTCCTGGCTGGAACATATACCCTCCGCCATTGCGATCTTCGATATGCGATGGGAACCCGGACCCAACGCAATATTATCCATGATTTATTTTCCACATCACGTCCAATCCATGTCACATTCCTTTGCGATGGGCCTTCCTTCGCTAAACTACAATTGCGATATGCGATGGGAACTCGGACCTGACGTCATTTATCCGCCCAAATTCATACTATTTCAAGTCCGACAAACCTTGTTTTGCAAAGGATTTCTTTATTAAAATGTTTTTACGATTTAAACGAAGAACCAAACTAAACCTTTGTTTAACCATAAAACCCCGCTAATCTCAGTTTTAAACCCATAATAAAGCCTATACTGCCATGATTAATCGTTGGGCCCCTCCATTACTCTTTCCTCTTACCTCCACGCTGCTATTTTGCTCCACCACCGTCCATCAAATGCATTCAAATCCAACGACCCTCAGCGATTTCGGGTTGGCTCTTTGTCCGAGCATTACCCGCCCGAAAAAGCAGTATTCCACCGACCTCCCCTTGCTACGTGTTAGGCTCTAGACTATATCGGGTGACCCCTCCCAAAAACCGCCCGCGCCTCATAAGCGGTGCAATGAAAACCAAAACCACCTCCTGCATAACGACAAAATGGCCACTGTTCACTTTGCGCCATAATTCAAAAAGTAAATTGTTTTTCCGTTTAAATGTAAAAGTCACCATTTTGCTTTGTTTCACCTATTTTCACAGTGAAACCTCCATAAGCCTCTGTGACCAATAAAACCATTATTTTACCTTCCGATACGCTTTAGACTCCTTCCAATATCCTTTCAAGCTCAACAAAGCCATTGACGACCTTCTCTGTCACCTATGTTTTTCTTAACAATTTTTGTGTTTTGCAGGTAAAACCCCTGTTCCAGGCTTACAAAGAAAAAAGCCCACATACAATTAGAAGACAAATATGAAGATCATATCAAATCACTTTACCATATAACATAAAATCTAAAACGATTTACTATTGAAAAACACTGTAAAAAGTTGAAATGCACAGTAAAGGCTACTCAGCAGGGTCAAAGGATATTCACAGAGTTTAAAGAGTATCAGATGAAAAATCAAATGAAGGAATCAACCAAGCATAAAGGATACAAACAATCAAGCAGTTTAAAGGGAAAAATATCAAACAACAAAGCCAACACAACCTGAATAAAAGGGACAACAAGAAGCAGTTCAATAGCTGCCCCTATCTTCTTATATGAAGATCTTTCTTTTCCTAGAATAAATCTTAATCAGTTTTAGGATATTTTCTTAGTTTCATTATTGTATAAATAACTCTCTTCTCGAGTTGTTATGGGTTCAAGGTTCAAAGTTCATTGTTCATTGCTTGTTAAGTCGTGACTGTTCATTCTACTTTGAACCTGGTTGCACCTTTGAAGGAAGCTTTTCTAGACACTTGATGTACTCAGTCTTTCTGGAACCTTAGTACAAAGCAGAGGATTTTGAATTTGGTTTTACACAATTTGTGTTATCCTGTAAATTTTTCCAGTTATCAATCATTATGTTTTTCTTCATATGCTTATGACTTATAGAGATATCTAGGTAGGAATAATTGCGTCTCAATTTATTCCTATAAACTCCTGAAGTGATCATCTATTAAGAGAATGGATTAATGAACTGTCTGTTTAGCTAATCCCCTCTAATCAATAAATCATCAGTATCTTTTGTAAGCTTAAGTATACTGCCTTGAATCTTTGGAACGTAGTTTAGAAGGTTTTCATACTTATGATTGTTCTGTTTTATAGTCTGGAAACTGTGATAATCATATTATTTTCTATCTTCTTCTCACCACTATTTGATCTATATCACTATGTAAAGCTTTATAGCAGCCCTTTGCTGAGATATTAATATTATCCAAAGGATTAAGTATTTCAATTCTACATCTGTCTTCATTCATTGGTCTTCCAAAACTAAAACCAAAAACCCCAAAACAATTATTTTAGATGCTCTGGCATTGGTAGCTGACCTACTACTATCTTAGAGGTACAACATCAGACTGGCGTCGTTGCCGGGGATTCGAATTTATTTTAAGTTTCCCTTGGGACAACGGTATTCATTCATTCTTTTCCTTTAAGGTGATTAAAGGGTTTAGAAAGGTTAAAATCATTCACCTAGGCGACTCCACACTCCCAAGCTGGCACCTTTTAAACATACCAGATCTCGTTCAGAAGCTGACATAGTTAGTCCTCTGTTAGATCCTGAAAGGCTTTTGAGAAAAGCCAGTTCTAAAAGGGGACACCAACCATCTTCTTCTTACTCTCCAGTCCTACAGTCTGACGAATCAGAATCATTTGACCCCTATAGTAATATCCTATCTGATCTTGATTACTCCCATTTATCACCTACGGTTGTTGAACTTCTAGATAAAGGAGTTTATTTTAAGTCAGCCTACCTTATTCATTCATTAGAATCTCATCCAATACCCACACTACCACCAGGATCACCTAAAACTGAATCTGATTTGGGTGTTAATATACCAGAATATAAACCCACAGATTTCATATCCCCTACCACCTATCCATTTCCTTCCATTTTTGACCGACCTGAAGCTTCTTCTTCTGAACACCCTGAGGATACCTTCTCTATATATTCCAATCCTCTCTTTGAAACAAAAGAAGGTATTCCTTTACAAGCCCCAAAGTTAGTTCTCAAGACTCCTTTGAAGTCTTTTAGGAGATCTCCTCCTCCTTCACCTCCAACTAGTTCATCAACCCCTAAATCACCATCTTCTTCCTCTACTTCTTCTTCATCCTCTACATCCACACAAACACCACATACTCCACCTGGACAACCTCATACACCTCAAGCACCTCATACACCACCTGCTTTCATGGCTTTCCGACCTATTGTACAGGCTAGATATGCTGCCTTTGTCTTACCTAATAACCTTGATGCATTCCCAGCTGGATACTTAAAATACCTTCCCAAGTACAATGGAGAAACTGGTCCCTCATATGAGGACCATCTTCAAGCTTTCCAAGGCTTTGTAGACAACATGAATATTGAAAAGGAAAACGTTTATATGAGATTGTTTGTACAGTCACTTGAAGTAAATGCGAGGATTTGGTTTAGGCAGTTACCATCAGCTTCCATTAGAAATTGAGAAGAGCTTACAACCATATTTAAAAATCAATGGGGTGTGAAAAAGGATCCTCTTTACTTTCTCACAGAATTTGAAGAGCTTAAAAGGAACTTCACTGAACTAGTATTAGATTTTATCAAAAGATTCAATAAACTCTATCACAAAATGCTTGCTGATTGTAAGACCCCTGTAGCAGCAACTAAGTCTATATTTTCTAAATCTTTGGATGATGACTTTGATGTTATGCTACGATATAGAACTTCAAGAACTCTTGAAGATATACAAACAAACGCTATAGAAGTAGAAGCAAATAGGGCAACTTCAACTTCTTTAAAACTTAAGGAAGAAAAGGCCCAAAGAAAACTCAAATCTGTTCAAGAAGCCTCTAGTTCCTCTAAGACTAAATTAGAAGACTCAAAAATAGATGAAATAACATCTCTTCTTAGAAACCTATCAAATAGGATTTCAAAGTTTGAGACCCAACCTAGGACAATTCAACAAACAACTACTAGATCCCAAAACCAAAATCAAGGTCAGTATAAAAGAAATCCACCACTACAAATTCTTCAGAGACCTAGCAATGATCAACAGGTTCCTACTCCTCTATTGATAGATGACCAACAACCTAATGATAATACTATGACAATTACTAAAGATATTAATAGTATGGATTCTTCTTCCAATCAAACAGTCATCATTCCTCTCTCACAACAAAATTAGGTTCAAGAAGATCAGGAAGCTTCACAGGTCTCTAAATATCACGCTTTCTTTGAATTTTTAATTGCAGAGTTAAACAAGAGGTATGATCTTAGGCCTAGGCCTAGTCCTGGGAGACCTCCAAAGGAAACTCCAATAATTGAACCATGTACCAAAATTGCTGAAGCTCAAACAACTCTTATTTGGCCCTTAGATCAGTCAATTGATACTACCCAAACTGGTAAAAACATTTTGACTACATTTAATGTTGAAAAAGAATTAGAGAGGGTTAAGATCCCAATTCCACTGTCAGAACTTTCTAAAAACCCTGGTTACAAAAGCCAAGTCACAAAATGGATACAAAATACCTCGGTTGATGCTGAAGGTGATGTCATAAGTCTGCAAGATGAAAAACCAGTAGTAGTTTTTGGCCCTAGTTCAGACATGATAGATGAGATAGTGCCTCCTTTCTATGTAACTCTTAAAACAAATGATTCCATGTTGTATAATTGTATGCTTGATTCAGGAGAATCACACAACCTTATGCCAAAATCTATCATGGACCATTTGAAACTCGACATAACTAGATCCTACCATGACCTGTACACCTTTGATTCTAAAAGGGTGCCCTGTTTGGGATTGATCAAGGATCTAGTGGTTACCCTTGCCCAAATTCCAGTGAAAAGTGTAGTACTTGATATTGTTGTCACAAATATCCCTCCCAAGTTTGGAATGCTCCTTTCTAGGTCTTGTTGTGCCAAATTAGGGGGAACTCTACAGATGGATATGTCATATGCTACTATTCCTATTTATGGAGGAGAGCAATTAAGATTATATAGAGAGGTAAGATTTGTACATACTATTTGTAAGACTGACCAGCTAAGGAACCATCCAATTTATGCAATAGATCAAGACTTTGGTTGTTTTCAACTCACTTCAAACCAACATAAACTTAAGTCAAAATTGAAGAGGTAGTTGAAAGTCCTGAACCAAACCAAACTGATATTTGGAAATTGTTCTTTGATGGCTCTTGCACGAAAGATGGGGCAGGAGCTGGAGTAGTTTTAATTTCACTTGAAAAAGAAAATATAACCCAATCATGTAAATTAGACTTCGAAGTTACAAATAATGTGGCTGAATATGAAGCTTTCCTTTTAGGATTGCAATTAGCCAAAAGCTTAAAAGTTCAAAACTTAAGTGTTTTTACTGATTCAGAACTTATTGTTAAGCAAGTAAGAAATGTTTGCCAGACCAAGCACCCTAGACTTAGGTCCTACCGAAATGAAGTATGGGATTCAGTTGAAAACTTCTTTGATGCTTTTAATTTGACTCATATTCCCAGAGATCAGAATATTCATGCAGATGCCTTAGCTGTCTCTGCTAGCTCTTTTAAAATTCCTGATCATACTGATGTACTCTATCAGATACAAGTCAAATATAGGCCATCTATCCCAGATAATCTGAAACATTGGCAAATATTTGAAGATGATGAACATTTGAAATCATTTCTGCAAGTAATAGATGATTTTTCATTTCTACAAATTGATGAAGATAGAACTGAAATAAATGAAAATGCAGACGGAAGTGATACTTTAGATTTTAAAACCCAAATCGCTAATCATGACATTATTCAATTATATAATAATTTTATTCCAAAAGGACTCATTCCTTTAGAAAAATTGTTTGATCAAAATGATGTCCTCTGAAACCCTCAGTCCATTTCTTCAGAAGATGACATAGAAGAGATTAACATTGGAACTGATGAAGATATCAAAAACATCAAAATATGTGCATCTCTAGACCCTGAGATCAAAGCTCAATATCTTAAGTTACTGCAAAATTATAAGGATGTTTTTGCTTGGACTTATGCTGATCTAAAGACCTATGATACTTCATTAATACAACATAAGATTCCTTTGAAGCTAGAAGCAAAACCTTATCAACAGAAACTTAGAAGGATAAATCTAGCCCTTCTACCAACTGTAGAAAGGGAGATTAAGAAAATGCTAGATGCTCAGATCATCCTCCCTCTTAGATATTCTAATTGGGTTGCAAATCTAGTTCATGTTAGAAAGAAAATGGAGAAATAAGACTCTGTGTGGATTTTAGAAATTTGAACAAGGCATCATTAAAAGATAATTATCCTTTGCCCAAAATGGATCAGTTACTTCAAATGGTTTCAGGAGCACAAAGACTTTCTATGCTTGATGGTTTTTCAGGTTACAATTAGGTGAATGTTGATACAGCAGACAGAGAGAAGACAACCTTTACTACACCCTGGGGTACATTCATGTATGCTAGGATGCCATTTGGCTTAACCAATGCTGGAGCAACATTTCAGAGAGCTATGGACATAGCTTTTATGGGTCAGGTAAATAAATTTGTGGTTATTTATCTTGATGACATAACTATTTTTTTCTAAATCTGATCAAAAACATCTAAAGCACTTGATGAAGGTTTTTGACAAGTGTAGAAAATTTGGAATTCCATTGAACCCTAAGAAGTCCTTGTTTGCTGTTAAAGAAGGAAAACTGTTGGGCCATATAATTTCAAAGGAGGGAGTATTAATTGACCCCAAATGAGTATCTGCCATTGAAACATTGACCTTACCTAGAAACAAGAAGGAGATTCAAGCTTTTCTAGGCAAGATTAATTTTCTAAGGAGATTTATTCCAAATTATGCAGAGATTGTAAAAGATATAACTGACATGCTCTGAAAGGACCATGAAGTCAAATGGACTGCCTCTTCTAGGCATGCATTTGAACAAATAAAAAAGGCTATCTCTGAAGCTCCCACCTTAGCCAGCCCTGATTATAGTAAGCCATTTAGTATTTTCTCTTTTGCCTCTCAAACAACCCTTGCTGCCATTCTATTACATAAAAATGAAGATTCCCATGACCAACCCATAGCCTTTTTTAGCAAGGTTATGAGAGATGCTGAGCTTAAGTATGACATCATTGAGAAGCAAGCCTATGCCCTCATTCAAGCCCTAAAATCATTCAGGATGTATGTCTTACAGTCACCTATTACTGCTTATGTCCCTAATAGTGCTGTGAAAATTGTCCTAACCCAACTAGACACTGATGGGAAAAGAGGTAGATGGATCACTTGAATTCTGGAGTTTGATCTAACTATCAAGACTACCAAGTTAGTAAAAGGTCAAGGATTAGCCAAGCTTCTAGCTGAATCCAACTACAAAGTTCTTGGAATCAATTCTGTTTTAGAAATACAAGGGAAGAATACACAAGAACCTTCTATCCTTGTAGAAGAGGAGAATCCACAGGAACCTTCCCTTCATCCTAAAGGGGAGAATCCACAAGAACCTCTACCTTCAGAGCAGATCAGTCCTATACACATTGATGGAAATTTTTTGTTGCCAAACTGGTATCAAGATATTGTGAATTTCTTGATCCATTTTGAATGTCCAACGTCATTCTCCAAAACCCAGTGTAAAACCCTTAAGTTAAAATTAGTCAAGTACTGCATTATAAATGCAAATTTATACTGGAAAGATGCACTGAATATTTTGTTATTATGTTTAACAGAATCAGAAACTGAAGGAATCATTGATCAGTTTCATACAAGATTTTGTGGGGGACATTATGCTTGGAGAGCAACAACGTACAAGATTATGAGGGGAGGATTTTATTGGCCCACATTGTTCTTACAAGTAGGGGCAAAGGTCAGAAGTTGTGTTCCTTGTCAAATGTTTGCTGGTAAACAAAAATTAGCAGCTCTTCCACTTGTTCCATCAATAGTTTCAACACCTTTTTCTCAATGGGGATTAGATTTTGTTGGAGAGATTCACCCCACTTCAAGTAATCAACATAGATGGATCCTCACTGCAACAGATTAATTTACTAAATGGGTGGAAGCAATTCTAGTCAGAAATGCTACTGATTCAGTAGTAATTAAGTTTATTGAGGAGAATATCTTATCTAGATTTGGTTGCCCAACTCAAATTGTCACTGATAATGCAACAACTTTTTCTAGTGTTAAAATGATTGACTTTTGCCAGAAATATCAGATTCTGTTACATCATTCAACTCCATACTACCCTCAAGGTAATGGCCTTGCAGAGTCATCAAACAAAAGTCTAGTAAAGGTAATAAAAAATACTCTAGCTGATCATAAAAAGAGCTGGGATTCACATTTGAATTATGCATTATGGGCCAACAGAATTACTCCAAAGAGATCAACTGGAAAATCTCCATTTCAATTAGTCTATGGGAAAGATGTAATCTTCCCTACCAATTTGGCCTTCCCTGTTTTAAAATTCCTGCAAGATTCAACAGATGAACCTGATGATTTTTCAAGAAGAATAAATCAAATTATTAAACTTAATGAAAATAGAGATGAAGTTCAACACAAATTGAAGAAATATTAGAATAAGATGAAGGCCCTGTTTGACAGAAGAGCCAGGGAAAGGGACTTTAAGGAAGGTGATCTAGTTCTAAGATGGGATGCCAGGAGAGAAGAGAAAGGAAAGCATGGCAAATTTGACAATCTATGGTTTGGACCTCTAGCAATTACTAAACTGAAGGGTAACAACACTTTTGTGCTACAGAACCTTGAGGGGCTATATTCCACTTATCCTGTAAATGGAAGGTTTCTCAAACATTACATTCAGTACTAAGAAGTTGAAATAGTTTTCATTGTAAATACTCCAGTTTTCTTTACTTTTCAAGATGTCAGTGTGATCTTTCTTACAACAAGGACTCCATAGCCCGAGGAGAAGGCACATGGATCTGCAGGTTCTCTGCATTCTACAGGAGAAAGCAGTCCCCAGATGGAGCCAATGTTGTAGCATTTTTTGGTTTTGATAAGATAGAATAAATTAGTCAAAAAATATATAAATTTTTTTTTGAAAAAATGTTAAGTTAGGATATGGACATAACAATATTGAATAAAATGTTTTTGAAAATATCTTGATGATGATGTCCATATCAAAGAAAATGTTAGGTTAGATGTCCTAAAAAATCAAGACAAAAAGAAAATGTTAGGTTAGAAAGAAAAGAAAACAAATAAACTCTGAAAGTGAGCAAGTCTAAATGCCACTACTATTTTTTCACAAAATAATGGTTGTGTGCAACTTGTCATAAATGCCACAACCCATGACAGTCAAATAATTTAATCTTGACTGCTTCATGATTTAAATTTGATGTTATAATTAGAGAATAAAGATCTGGCCAAACTGTTTAATCTTGGCAGATCAGTGGTTAGGTAGAGAACAATAAGGTGCTCATTAGTTTAATCTGAGCCCTTAGATGTTATAAGGTTAGAATTAGATAGTTTTTTTTTTTTAAATAAACAGAAAGGAAAAGGGTTTGTTATCTTAAATGCACCCATTAAGTGAAGAAAAAATGATAGGATAAGAAAAGGGTCAGTAGAAGAAAGGTTGCAGAAGTATGATAATTCATTGGACAAAATGTACATTTATCATGTTTTACCATATGTTTCTATGTCCATGAGGCAATTATAGAAAGCAAATGAAGGTCTACAAGATCAATTAATTAACTTCCCTCATCCTCATTCATTCCTATACTTACTAATTTCCCCTGCCCACCTTCATACAATTCATATTCATTCATTTTCCATGAAAAACCCCTTTTCCTAAGGTTAAAATCCTTTTTGCCTAGGAAAAGTGAAAAGCCTATGTTTTATCCCCTTTTACCGAAAAAAAACCCACAAAAATATGTTTAGCCTAAGTATTGATGTATATATGTGAAAAGCAAATAACTCATGAAAAAGCATTATACTTAGTGTATTTCCCCTTTCCGCTCATGTTTCATATTAACGCTAACTTATAGTATTAAACCCCTAAAAGTTCCCTTTCCCGTATATTATTAACTCCCTTTATTAAATAACCCGAAACCATTAGTTTTATTATAAAACTATGTATTCAATAAAACATTGCATATCGGCGGATTGCAAGCTTTTCAACATGCATTCACTCTTCTCTGCATTGCGGTATGCGATGTGTGATAGACCCGGACCTGATGCAAATATATTCATGATTCATTGCCATTTCGCATCCGCCCTTCATCGCAAGTCCCGGTTGGAACATATACCCTTCGCTATTGCGATCTCCGATAAGCGATGGGAACCCGAACCTGACACAATATTATCCATTATTTATTTTCCACATCGCGTCCGGCCCCTATCGCATTCCTTTGCGATGGGCCTTCCTTCGCTAAACTGCGATTGCGATATGTGATGGGAACTCGGACCCGACGTCATTTATCTGCCCGAATTCATACTATTTTAAGTCCGCCAAACCTTGTTTTGCAAAGGATTTTTTTGTTAAAATGTTTTTACGATTTAAACGAAGAACCAAACTAAACTTCTGTTTAACCATAAAACCCTGCTAATCTCAGTTTTAAACCCATAATAAAGCCTATACCGCCATGATTAATCGTTGGGCCCCTCCATTGCTCTTTCCTCTTACCTCCACACTGCTCTTTCGCTCCACCATCTTCCATCAAATGCATTCAAATCCAACGACCCTCAACGATCTCGGGTTGGCTCTCTATCCGTGCATTACCCGGCCGAAAAAGCAGTATTCCACTGACCTCCCCTTGCTACGTGTCAGACTCTAGACTATCTCGGGTGACCCCTCCCAAAAACTGCTCGCGCCTCATAAGAGGTGCGATGAAAACCAAAACCACCTCCCGCATAACGACAAAATGGCCACTATTCACTTTGCCCCATAATTCAAAAAGTAATTGTTTTTCCTTTTAAACATGAAAGTCACCATTTTGCTTTGTTTCACCTATTTTCACAGTGAAACCTCCATAAGCCTATGCGACCAATAAAACCATTATTTTACCTTCCAATACGCTTTGGACTCATTCCAATATGCTTTCAAGCTCAATAAAGCCATTGACAACCTTCTCTATCACCTATGTTTTTCTTAACAATTTTTGTGTTTTGCAGGTAAAACTCCTGTTCCAGGCTTACAAAGAAAAAAGCCTGCATACAGTTAGAAGACAAATATGAAGTTCATATCAAATCACTTTACCCTGTAACATAAAATCTAAAACAATTTACTGTTGAAAAACACAGTAAAAAGCTGAAATGCACAGTAAAGGCTACTCAGTAGGGTCAAAGGATATTCACAGAGTTTAAAGAGTATCAGATGAAAAATCAAATGAAGGAATCAACCAAGCGTAAAGATACAAACAATCAAGCAGTTTAAAGGGCAAAATATCAAACGACAAAGCCAGCACAAACTGAATAAAAGGGACAACAAGAAGCAGTTCAATAACTGCCCCTATCTTCTTGTATGAAGATCTTTCCTTTCCTAGAATAAATCTTAATCAGTTTTAGGATATTTTCTTAGTTTCATTATTGTATAAATAACTCTCTTCTCGAGTTGTTATGGGTTCAAGGTTCAAGGTTCATTGTTCATTGCTTGTTAAGTCGTGACTGTTCATTCTACTTTGAACCTGGTTGCACCTTTGAAGGAAGCTTTTCTAGACACTTGATGTACTCAGTCTTTCTGGAACCTTAATACAAAGCAGAGGATTCTGAATTTGGTTTTACACAGTTTGTGTTATCCTGTAAGTTTTTCCAGTTATCAATCATTATGTTTTTCTTCATATGCTTATGACTTATAGAGATATCTAGGTAGGAATAATTGTGTCTCAATTTATTCCTATAAACTCCTAAAGTGATCATCTATTAAGAGAATGGATTAATGAACTGTCTGTTTAGATAATCCCTTCTAATCAATAAATCATCAATATCTTTTGTAAGCTTAAGTATACTGCCTTGAATCTTTGGAACGTAGTTTAGAAGGTTTTCATACTTATGATTGTTCTGTTTTACATTCTGGAAACTGTGATAATCATATTATTTTCTGTCTTCTTCTCACCACTATTTGATCTATATCACTGTGTAAAGCTTTATAGCAGCCCTTTGCTGAGATATTAATATTATCCAAAGGATTAAGTATCTCAATTCTACATCTGTGTTCATTCATTTGACTTCCAAAACTAAAACCAAAAACCCAAAAACAATTATTTTAGATGCTCTAGCATTGGTAGCTGACCTACTACGAGGTACAACAATCGCAACATCATCTCTTGTGTACATCACCTTTAGTGACAACACTTAATGCAGCGGCCTATACCATCTTGACACCGGGGCCCGGAGATGTAGTCCCTCATGGACGAACTTCGTTATCAACGCATATGTTTTCATGTGTTGATGATTGTTATGTTCCTCGTCTTTTCCGCATGCAGATGTATTCGTTAATGTTCTTTTAAAAAGCAATTTTAACACATCACGAAAGTAAAAGGTCTTGGAAGGGTCCTTCTTCACACCCGGACCTGGATCAAGTGGTATCAGAGCGGTCTTTGCGTTGATGTGAATTGCAGTGTGAACAATGGAACGTACAATGACAAAGGATGAAAGAGCAATCTGCGAGACCATGCTTAATATTTCCAAAAGAGTGAAAATCATGTATGAAACTCTACAGAAAGAGACAGAGGAAAAGAAGCGATTACAGCTTCAGTTGCAAGCCATAGAAGAGGCCATGGAGGAACTGAAGCAAAACAAACATAATCTTCAACAAGAGAATGATAAATTGAAGATTTGTCTACATGAAGAAAAAGAGGAGAAGCAAAGTTTGCTACAATAGCTGCAATAAAAGGAAGAGGCCTTGGAAAAGCTACAGTGTAACCCATGTGAGGTAAAAAATAGTTCTCCATCTTCATGTATGTTTCCTGATGATGATTTCGCTGTGTTTGAAAATCACACCACAGGAAATTGCTCCAAACTGTGTAAGAGAATGGGGTGTGAAGGAAAAGGCTTGGGAATTAATGGCCAAGGGATTGTCAATCCCATAAAAGTAGAGGAATTACCCCGTCAGGCAGGACTTGGGTATCTCAGAAGGGAAGTTGGGGAATGTGCTGAGACAGTTAGCGAACCACCAACAATGGATGATGAGAAACCCTCATCAGATCTCTCCAAATTGAAAGAGAAGGTAAAATATGTTGATTTCCTTTCGATTTCATCTTCTCATAGCATGATGTCTGTTGGAGATTTGGAGATCCCAATTATAGGGACAAACATAAGGCTCCTTACAAGGATGAGGCACGAGGAAGAAGAACTTGGTGTTAAAAACCAAGGCATAACTCCATCTTTGGAGGTTGTGCACGAACATCCATTTGCAAGATTGAGATACACTAAAGGAGAGTGCTCGAAGGTGTTAGACTCGTTCGAGATATCGTTAGGGGAAGAGAATGATGGGAAAACATCCCCATCATCCCATGGCAGTGCCCATTGCAGGGAGAGAGCTGAGGCAAGCTCTCATCGCCATACTGACATCAGAGACAACAAAGGAAGGTATAACCATTTTCGATCTTTGAATTTTCATTTTGATTATGATCGTGTTGTTAATTATGAACGAAGATCCAGGCATTGGAAAACATGTACCTTTTTTGGTTTACCTAGCCATACCTTTTCTAAGTGTTGGAAAAGAATGGAAGCACTCATGAGGTGTGAAAGACCCTCTCAACAGCATGAGAAGAAACAGGTTAAGCAGATATGGAGGAAGAAAACCTACTGCAGTCATTGCGACAGAAATGGCCATCAAAGAGCCAGTTGTTGGAGGCTCCATCTAGAACAATGCTTTAAAGACAAAGCGTCGGTGCATGAACCAGGTAAAGCAGTTGTTCGACAAGCAAAACCACCTCAGGGAGGTGACCCATTCACAAAGATAAGTGAAAAACGGTTTCTAGACATGTTGTCGTTTCATGGTCATTCTTTTGTAAATCATTTGTTGCATTTTAAAGTGTAAAAGTGATGATGTGTTTCCATCACTTAGTCAGCAACAATGATGTCTGGTCATGTTTTGAGTCGTATTTTGAGTTGCATGTTAAAACTCTAAAAGTGATGATGTGTTTCCATCACGTGTCGAAACAATAGTGTTGGCCTTATGATTGTAAATCATGTGTTGCAGTGATGATGTGTTTTCCATCACTTTTTGAAGTAACCATGATGGGTTGGCCTTGTTGTCATAGCTGGAGTATTACATCCATCTTGTTGTAAACTTTACCACCGATTATGAGTTATAAAATCGTGGCAAGTATGGGATGTTTGGGTCATTAGTTGGTCATGTCATTTAAGCATGTAATTTGCGAAATAATGTACTACAGGTTGCAGATGTAGCAGGTGTCGGTTCGTCGCTTAAGGCTCTGAAGAACAAAGGTGAAGGAGATGGAAGCGAGACCTTTTCAGGACGCTTGTGACGCAGATAGGGTATAGAGAGAGTTGCAAATTATTTTTTATGCTTTTGGAGGACCAAATGCTCCTCATTGGGGAGGAATGATCCAGGTGAATCTTCAAACACAATGGCATGGAAGTGCTCGAAAATCAAAGTTCTCAGAATGATGTCAACCCGGGACCAGAATGTAGATCTCTTCATCCTAATCGTAGAGGTGCGAACGGTTCGTCAATCCGAGCCCGGATGATGAACTTATTGCAAAAATAGGTCGCCTTTGTTCCTTTGAAAATGAGGCATTTTTCTCTAAAAATGGCTTTTAAGCCTTTAAAAGGAAAATCACATTGAAAGAATTGCAAAGGGCAAACTTAAGGCGGGCCTTTAGAACCCTCGATCAACGATATCCGATTAATAGGAGATCGGGGGCATGTTAGTGCGATATCAGGGCCTTAGAACCTGTGACATAAGATTAGCGATTTCCGATATCGGTGATCGGAACGATCGGCCAATCGGCGATTGCCGTCGGCGGATGCCAAAGGCGAAACCCTGGGCCGCAACAATTGTGATTTGCGATGCGATCTCAGCCGTCAGATCGGAAAGCGACTAACGACAGCGATTAAATCGGCAATCCCAATACCAAGGGGCGATGCGATATCGACAGCAATGCAATCTGGACCGTTTGATCAAAATAGATCAATGGTCTAGATCTAATCAGCGTATCAACGTATCGATGATCAATGATCGACAATCGGTGATTGGCTGATATACAGGGCTAGTAACAGAGCGATATGCGATTGCGATTGAGCACGGACTCGATGGATTTATAAGACCGATTTGATGAAATTTGAAATCTGGTCTATCAGATTTTTCAATGTTTTTTGTGTATTTTTGTGTTCCGTGTGTATTTGTCTATTTTAATAGGAAAAAGGCCAGTTTTAGGGTTTTGTTGCGCCAGCGAACATTCGATGCAAACGGCTTCTATTCCTAAACAACAAACCTCTATTATAAACAAAACCGACTCCTCTTTTAAAGCGGCCTTGTCCCAAACGTGTTATAAAACACGATGGATACAGAGATCTAAGGGAAAGAGAGAGCCTGTGCCAGAGAGTCCAAGAGCTTGCGCTGAGTGCCATAGACCTCAATGAGGAGGCTGCACCCAATGGAGAGCCGCAACACGAGAGGACCAGATAGCTAGAGGTAGCTAGACGGTGCCGCGTTTACTCAGAGAAGCTGGAAAGTAGAAAGCTTGAAAGCCAGAGTGCCGTAGAGGCTGAGTGCCACAGAGCATGATCGAGGCAGCGCGAGAAGGTAGCCAAAGAACCACAAGGTCTGCAGAGCCACAGAGTTGTAGTGACATAGCCAGGGCACTGTAAAACCAGATAGCCAGAGAGCTACGGAGCTCGAGGAATCCAAAACAGTCTCTCTTTTCAAATCGACGTTGTGAGATCGATGGCCGAGCAAGCTTCAGCGCTTTGACAACAATTGTTTCAGATGCTTGGATTATGAAAGCCAGAGAACTATTGATGCATGGGAAGTCAAAGTCCAGATCGGTATCGGGTTGTGCGTACGCGACGACAATGTGAATAATGTATTCACGGTGGATGGTTTTGCTAAGGATACGAAAATCCAACTTTAGATGGCTTTGTTATGAGGTATATGATGTTTTTCATATATTTCTTCTTTATACATTATGCTATGAACATCCACTCCTTCAGATGGCCCGTGGTGTGAGGTATATGATTTGTTCATATACTTCTTCTTATTTATGCTGCACGGATCCTTGATTGATATTGAGGCATGATCTTATTTATTATATGTTGTCATGATTCCTTGCTAATTTGATGCAGAATCTTCTATATGATGTACTTGTTGTCATAACTCATCATGTTATGTTTTGAGATCCCTTGTTGTATGTTGCTGAGATACTCTTGTTGACATCATACATGATTTTGCATTGAGATCCCTTTTGTGCCATGTTGGCGGGATGCTCATCATGTATGTTTTTGTATCATACCGGTAGGAGTCTCTTGATTGAGAGTTATAGTTGTGGAACATCTCTTAGAGCCACTCGTGCGTGAGGGAATTTTTCCTTGTATGATCGCGACATCATCTCTTGTGTACATCACCTTTATTGACAACACTTAATGCAGCGACCTATACCATCTTGACACCGGGGCTCAGAGATGTAGTCCCTCCTAGACGAACTCCGTTATCAATGCTTATGTTTTCATGTGTTGATGATTGTTATGTTCCTCTTCTTTTCCACATGCAGATGTATTCGTTAATGTTCTTTTAAAAAGTAACACATCACGAAAGTAAAAGGTCTTGGAAGGGTCCTTCTTCACACCCAGACCTGGATCATCCCCAAAGTATTTTCATGTGTATTGTGCCATTGATTCTTCTTCTTCTGGTTATATTGTTTAGCTCGATCTTTAAGCTTCCACAACTTGATAGTAGAAGTAGGTTATAGTATTCTGCCTTGATTTATATTGCATTATTGGGTTAACCTACACAGATTTTCTATAGGTACAAGCCCGTGGAGATGGAGAAGAACAATCAAATCTCAAATCCCTGAGATTGTGAGTAGCACTACCCAATCTAATAATCAAAACACCCTCTAATTTCAAGGGTGCCAAGGCCTTTCCCATTTTGTAGTGATGCTTGCCATTTTGCTTTAACTAGAAAAATAAATGAAAAACTGGTATGTCAAGTTTAGGGTACACTAAGGAGAGGGGTACCCAAGCACCATGGTCTATTCCTCGACTTGGGTCCTCTCATACAGTCTTGAAGCCTAAAGTTATCAACAAATACTTATCTCTTTTTTCCAAATCCGTACCTCCAGGAGCATTATATTGAATCCGCCAAAACATATAGCTTACATGGAAAAAATAAAATAGCTTTCCAATTAACATTGTAAACCTTGCAAATAAAGAGATAAAATTTGCATCCTAACTTTTAGAAAAAGAAATTCCTATATACTTCAACAAAATCTGCATCCTCCATTATTCCAAATTTAACTAAATCTAAACAACCCAACAATAAAACCACTCTACACCATAGGTATCAAGGTGTTTAGTGATATGCATGGATGCATTTAAAGAAAATCATGCAAAATACAAGACATCAATATCGAATCCATCAACACAAAAATACACAACTCTCTACATTCCATAATATTGGTCCAATTAAGTACACTTTCAGCTCCACAATTGTTTTCATCTAAGCAATTTTTCTCACATACAATTTGACTTCAAGGACTTTCTCATGGGAGTCAACCTTCTGGAACTTAATTCCTCGCTCTTTAGCTTACAGATGTTGGCTAGACATACAAGAGAGAATTTTCAGCCTTTTCTACTCTCTAAAGCAAGCTTCCTAGATATTTGAACATGGATTCAAAAACCATTTTCTAGGCTACCAAAATAGAATAATGATCGAGTGGGATGAAAAAGAGATACATTTTACAAGGATAAATTTTCCTTCTACAATGAGCCATTTGGTTCAACTTTGTAACTTAACTTGGTCATAAATCCTTGCTAATATTTTACTCCGAGTAGGTTTTGAGTATGAAGATATATTGAGAGGGCAGAGAAATGAAATTTTAGAAGCCCATTTTTTTCACTTAATCTCTAAACAATGTTTATTACATGTTTCCATACCTTAAGATAAAAATGTTTATTTAATTCTAGAGTCCCGTCATCAAATTCTAATTTATTAAATATGTTATGAGGTATCTCAGACGGTCCAAGATATACCTTCTATCATTTTAGTCATATGGAACTCTAATTTAAACAGCCTACATATGTAGAATATGTTGACATGACACTAACCTATTTGAAAAGAGTTATAAACGTGTCAAAGAGAAGTAGAGTATTAGTGAAGAAGGGTCAACATGGAGATTCAGTACGTGAAATCCCATTGTGTTATTTTTCTATGGATCCTCTGTTCCTTACTTGCAATATTCATCCCTCTCAACTTTTGAAGAAATTAGGGAATACAAGAGGACAAACGGTGCTTAGACTTTTAAATTCAATTTTAATGATACAATTGAATATACATTGAAAAAATCACTATTAATTTGAATATGGCTATAGATATGAGAATTTATTGGTGTTGGTTATGTTGGCAAGTTTCCTAATTACCATATTCTAGGTCGCTTTAGCAGAGCTCGATGAGAACAAGTCAGATAAATTAGTGGAAAACAACAAGATTGGACATGTGGAGGAGAAGGTCGGAGAGACCATGGAAATGAGTGAGAATATAGTCAAAGGTGTAGGCACAATATCATGGGATACAGTCGAAAGTTTGGCTAACATCTGGAAAATTGGCTAAATCTTTCAGTTTGAAGAAGACAACAATGTCATCTTCCTAGTAATACCAAGATATAAATATTATATGGTCATTTAATTTCATTTAAATGAACAATTTCATGTTAACAAGGTACATGGCTCTGAGTTGAGATTTGACTTTCCAATAAATAAAAAATAACCGAGAGGGATTTTGTGTACTTGTGTATGGTAGCTCGAAGACTTATCACGGAGACCGCAGGGTGGTGGCACCAAGCGTTCAAGTATGAAAAATCTTCTAGTTTTGCACCGATTCTAGCTGGAGTTGGTTGTCCATGCTCTGTAAATCATATTGATAACCTCTGTGTGTCGATTGGGCTTTACTATTTTGCTTTTTTTGAGCCCAGTTTGAGGGAGAAAAACTCTAAATTTGACTCATTATTTTATTTTATTTCATCTCTTTCCTTTTTAGTGCATGTGTTTTTTATGTTTTATCTGAGCATATGGGTTATGGTTGAATTCAATTTTTGATTGGGACTGCGCATGGAGGGGTTAGTTCAGTAAGTTGGGTTTGAGAAGCTTTGAAATGCTTGAATTCCTTGTTTGTAAGTGATCAAGCATATATGGATTCCATGTAAATTGTTTCTTGAATTCAAATTAAGATCTTGTAAAATATCATATTTCTATTTTTGTATGGTTGGTTTGAAGAAAGTTTTGGGATGTGTTTATGGAGTGAAAGTACTTTAATATGATTGGTTTTGTTTGGGGATTCAACCTATTTGGACTATGTTAGGCCTAAGACTTCACACACAAGGCAATAGGGAAACCTTAGGCGTTTAGTTTTGAGAAATTTTGTAGTTTTGTACAAGTTTTAGCAGCATTTGGTTAGTTGTGCTTTGTAAATTGCATCGATCAACATTGTATTTATTTGACTCTGTGTGTGTGTGTGTGTTTTTTTTCTAAGCTCAATTTGAGGGATAAAATCTATATAAATTACATGAGGTTTTTATTTCATTTCATTTTATCTTTACACGAGGTTTTCATTTCATTTCACTTTATCTTGATAGGAAATTTGCAAGGTTTTTGACATCTTAATGGAGAGAAAAAATGGAATCTGTCATGGGAAGAATGGAAGCGGGTGTTTCAAAGCTGAAGGGAGAGGATTTTGAGTACATCTAGAGCTACTCAACGCTCGGTAAGGACAACAAGAAATCAACTATGGAAGTCGATTTGCACGAACTCGGTGGTGGAATGAACATTTATTATCAGCAAGTATGTGAAGCGACCTCCGCCCAACTTCTTCCATGTGTTAGAGACATTCTCATTCGATGGAGCATGTCAGATTTTCTCATTCAATGGAGTGAGTCAGATTTTCATTCAATGGAGCGTGTCAGATTTTCTCATTCAATGGAGTGAGTCAGATTTTCATTCGATGGAGGAGGACGAAAATGAATGTCTCTCATAGGTTGGGATGAACAATGTCTACTCGCTCCAACCCCGCAGAGGAAACACCTATCGGTGTAATTATTACTTGGGTATATGAAACCAAAACTAATAAACTATAATTATTACTTGGGTCTGTGAAACCAAAACTAATAAACTATAATTATTACTTGGGTTTGTGAAACCAAAACTACACACCTCCCATACATGTGAGGTCATGATAAGGTATGTGAAACCAAAATTGTGCACCTCATATACATGTGTGGTCATGATAATTAGGCGTGTGTAATAACCACCATATTCATATCATGTCATTTTCGTTTGCCGAAAAGGAAATTTCGACCCTCCAATTTCAATGTTGTTTTTTTATACCCATGGAAGGCAGGGTTATATTGGTTTTGGTTTTTGGTCAAGAAACTTTTAGCGGTTTTATTTTTTATTTTTTTGCTGCTAAAATTGCTTTGATGGCTGCCCTGCTAAGTTAGACCATGTTTTTATTGGTTTGCGGCTGCCAACCTTACCACTTTGATCTTCAATTTTCTTTTCTTTCTGGTATGGTACGATACACCTTTGATTAATAATGTGCAGGTGGTTTTGGCAAGGTTGCATGAAAACCCCCACAATTTGGTAGATTGCCTCCCATTAAGGGTTTCTGGTTTAATGTTGTTGCTCTTGAGGTTAATCATTTATCAATTCTTCTTCAAGAATCAAGGAGTCTTTGGGATTTCCTGGGTTGGCCATACAAATGGCTGCACTAGGGTTTATTTACCTATAAGTTCGAGTAGTTCCCTACTCATTGCTACTTTACTTGATATTTTATGCTTGTTGGCTAACGTACTTTCTCCCTATTTTAACCAACATGTTTTGTTTGTGTAGGTTTCTCGAGATTCCATAACCTGTCTAAGGGTTAAAGGGTTCCTTAATGACTCTTATTGGGTTTGTTGCACATTATATTGCAAAACTCCCCAACTTGTTTTTCTTCTTTTGACTGGAGAGCTCGGAAAGTGAAATTTGAGATAGGTCCCTTGGTGTGCACCTTGACAGCTGCAGGGTTTCTACAAGTTTGCACTTAGCCCTTATTTGTTTGGTTCCTTTCCCTCAACTAAAAACATTTACTTTGGATTTTTATTTAATGTTTACAAAAGGGCTATAACCCATGTCTTTATGGTTGTTGACACAAATTTCCTTTTTTTCTAGAGGGAGATATTTTTCTTGCAAAAAGGGGTTTTATTTTAGCTTCTTGTTCCATATTTGTTTGCTTTGCAAAGTACCTTTATTACGATTGGCACATTAACAAATTTAAAGTGGTTGACATCAACTTACAATTTGTATATTAGCACTAGAATTGTAATGGATTTCGATCACAATTTAGCTTGCATATATATGTAGTCTTACGGTTTTTATCTGGGCTTTCCCCAGATTGTATGTACATGTATAACAAACTTACATAATTGTAATGGATTTGGATAATAATTTAGGTTGAATATATATGTAGTCTTACGGTTTTTATTTGGGTTTTCCCCATATTGTATGTACATGAATAAGACTTACTTAATCATGCCAGATAGCTAGTCCCTACCACTTCAGGGACTAACTTCATTATTATCTAAATTTCTTTAGACAAGTGCATACTAAAAGATAACATGAGTTAAGACAAGTGCAATGGAGACCCTCTGATCATTAAATTGGATTAGAGATAGCAAAAGTTTGTAATAAGCTAAGGTTGTATATCAACTTTTGATTGCACCTCACTAGTTGCATTCTCAAAAGACGATTTTCTCAAAGTAGATGGAAGATGATGATGCACAACCAATGACAACACTATATGAAAATATGTTAAAATGTTTTCACCCACTAAATGAAAATATGTTAGAATGTTTTCATTGTAGTATACTTTGTAGAAGTTGTTTTCACCATTTGTTATGCATTTGACATATTTATGTTTACAATGACATCCGAGTTGTGGATACAATTAAAATTGTTTTCTTCTTCTTCTTCTTATTATTATTATAATATATATATATATATATATATATATATTTATTTATTTTTTTTACCATTATTTTTTATGTTTAATTATTTCTAATAAATTCCAGAGATAAGAGAATGAAGAAATTACTAAAAACTAAATCTCACACAAATCAATCTATCAACACTTTTAAAACAATTATGTTTCTTTTATGTTCATTTATCTTGATTCTAATTTATTTAATATTAAATATACAATTTAAATAGATAGTAGATACACTGTGGTATATGTTATAATTTCAGTATTAAGAGAATCCTTGGACCCATGACATATGACATGAAAAAGCATATTTTCAATGGAATTCTTCCAACTTCCAAGATCCTTCCAACTAGATGGAGTGACAATGATGCAAAGAGAGAGCTGAATTTGAATTGTTTATCTTTCTTTCTATGTGTGTTACTAATGCAAATTAAGAATTCCTCCTATTTCCCGTCCCTTTCGGCCCAATCCATGTGATAGTTTCTCGGGAAAACTTTTTAGTGGTTTTACACTTGCCTCACAGATTCTAGTTCTCTTGTATTGAAAGGTTATTATTATGGTAATATTAAAGATTGAATATTTACTCAATATTATTTATGGTAATATTAGAGACTAAAGATTTATCTACTTTTAGGGGAAAAGCATGTTGTACTTTGGAAGAAGTTGCCTATATAATTTGTTTTTATTAACATTAATAATAAAATCATAAAAATATATCTGAAATATTTGTTCAGAGTTCATGTCATCATGCTCACATCATTATCATGTTCGCATCATTACTTTCATTATTTGTTGTTCAAAGTACATGTTTTCTATAAATAACATCATTTTCTGTCAGTGGGTTTTTAAAATCTTTTGATGATTTTTTTTCAACTATGAACAACCATGTGGTATTCATAACAATTGTTTTATTTTTTTTAAAAACCATCTATTTTCAAGATGTTAAAAATATAACTTCTTAATCGTCCATTTTCAAGTTGCTAAAGATACAACTTCATTTTTTAATATTGACAATTTTTTACATTGTAGTAGTCTTCTTTGTATCTTAGTTATAATTTCTACCATCAATTACTTTTTGCATAAGAGGTAGGTATTAAGCAACAACACTACATATTACATTTATTTTTATCATGTAAAATAATACGTAGAGTAGGAACATTTTTCTTGGGATTGTTGTATATCTTAATGTTATTATTATTTTTTAATTAAGTTATGGGATGTTATTATTAAGGTTGGGTGAGATTTGGTTAAGCCTAATTTCTTAGCGAAATTAGTATTAGCATTGTACAAAGTACGATTAAGCTTGAATCCTCAATGAAACTAGTTTTTATCCCCATAGTTGGCTCCCACCCTCAATCCCTTTTCATGAAATTTGAACCAGTAACCTGATAAGGAATAAACACCACACAAACCAAATGATCTACACCTCATAGATGTTAGTGTTCGTAGCTTTGGATGGTTTTCTATTCTTGATAGTTGTCAGAGAGGCTAAGAAACACTAGGACTCCAGAACCAATAAAAGTTTAAGGAAAATCCATCTAGAAATGCCTTAATTATGTAAATTAATCAGTAACTATTTTTTTCCTAAGTCTAACTTAGGGAAAATGATTAATTAACAACAATTAATTGAGGAAGGTGATTGTTGGGCATGGAATCCCCTCATAGCAGGTTTTGGGGCTTAAAGCCCAAATTTTGGTCAAAGGTTTTGTAAGCCTCCGCGAATTGCGGGCGTG
The DNA here is from genome assembly GCA_031772625.1 of Pinus tabuliformis. NCBI lineage: Eukaryota > Viridiplantae > Streptophyta > Pinopsida > Pinales > Pinaceae > Pinus > Pinus tabuliformis. Next base: position 686,582,728 of record CM062816.1, on the reverse strand, counting down.
GAGTGCGAAGTAGAGGTTAAGTCATAGGGCTGTCCGCCCTAAACTAATGTAATATCATGTAAAGTCACGTCGGCCTACCGGACCATGGGATTGTATAAATAGAGCAAGGCTCTAAGTTGTAAAGTTATTTGATATTAGAGTGAGTAGCGAAGGAATGGTTCGAGCTTAGAGTAGGATTCTAAGTGTATTGGGTTGTAGTAGTAGGAAGAGGCTCTACAGCTCAGTGCGTAGAGGCCTAGTAGAGTCCGCAACTGAGTGAGCGGACCCCTGTAGCTGAGTGCGCAAGGCAGGGCCGAGTCTGTAATCGGGATTGAAGATTAATAAAGAGAAGTTGATTCTGTAATCGGGATTGAAGATTAATAAAGAGAAGTTGATTCTTATTTCTATGTATTTGTTGTGCATTATCTTCTTTATGTTTATATTAGTTAATGTATTGCGCGCACTGATATGATTGTTGGATATGCTGTAATAACCATAAATATTACACACACAAGTTAAGTAATCAGTTGGCAAGGAACTTGGGTATTATACGGGTCGCGCCCCGAGTAGGGTTGCGCGGAAACAACAACACGGGTTGTGAAGGGATAGCAAGTGCATGTAGCGACGGGTCGGACCGTGAACCTCCAGAAGCCCATCAAACATCCCTAGGGTACAGAAACCTGGTTCTAGCACCCTCCCATACTACTTCGGGTGAGACGCAGACTATTGTCGAAAGGGCCAGTAGTACCGATATTTTCTTGGCTAAATCACCTTTGAACCTGGGTCAGGCCCATACAAGCCAACAAATGGTTCCGTTGCCAGGACCGGGATATGCATAAAGGATGTCTGATGTTGTGCCACTGGAATCCAATAAAGAAAGAAATTGAAGAGTGGTTGGACAAGAAGATTCACGAGTTCGCGGCACAAGAGAACAGAAATTTGCGAGTATCTAAGGAACAGTGGTTGGAGCGCTACTTGTATATGGAAATCCATGAAATTTTCTTCACATCTTTTTCGTCTGAGCTGTATGAGTGGATCGCGAAGTTAGCAGACAGTCAGGGAAGGTGTAGGCTCGACAAACCAATAGTGTGGACTCCGAAACTAGTGCACAGACTAAAAGCATCAGAAGATAAGATAGCGTGAGCTGTGGACCACTAGCTCGACCAAATAATAGGAGGATTTATCACTGAGTTCGTAGTAGACACGACTGTCAGCTACAGTGAGGCAGAGTGACGTTTTCTCAAGGGACCGCAAGGTAAGTATATTAAATCTTTGAACACTTGGATTAAGATGATATTGTGTGAAAAGTAGGTTATGCGAATAAATTAATGTTTGGGACTACGCGAAGTGGGAAGATCTATAGAAGTGGAAGTAGTGAAGAGTTAGAAAACAGTCCCTTAATTTCACCCTCGCGGGAAAGTGAGGAGGAGCTCGCGAAAGTTTCTCCGAGAAGCGCGGTCAGTTTGATAAGACAAAGAATTCCACGTTTACCACCTCCACCCACACCGCCACCCGTTTCACCCCCCTCACCTCCATATCCACCCACTCCACCCTCGCCACCACAACAGTTTAGTATGGTGAGTGTGATCAAACTGTCGGTGTTCAAAGGAGTAGGAAATTAAGATCTTGACCAATTCTGGTTCGTGGTAAGAGCAGTATGGGAAGCACAGGGCGTCATGGATGATAATATTAAAAAGGATACGTTGGTGAGCGCGTTGCAGGATTGCGCATTAACATGGCATATCAAGCATTCTAACGACCACCCAAACGCAGGAATTACAGAGATCCAGGCCGCGTTAAACAAGGAATTTAGCAGGCCAAAATCAGAGACACAATCAATCATTGGGTTTAAGGAGATCGCGATGCTCCCGGGCGAGACCCCCTGGGATTTGGACCAAAGGCTGAAGAGTACGATCCACGAAGCCAATATGACATTAACAGATGCATAACATCGCGGATGGTTTGTGGCCTCACTTACGCCACACTTAAGGGCAACGCTGTCACAACAAAAACTTTCCATCCAGGCCGAAGTGTTGGAGATGATAATGAGATTGCATGAGACCCCTATATAAGACCCTGGGTTGGGAGTCCAACAAATCCATGCGCAACTGTAGAATATGTGTCTGGAGATGCAAATTTTGAAACATGACAGGACACCTCGGCCGGAGGTGCGCGAGGAAGTATGGTGCATAAAATGCAAAGGCCAAGGGCACGATAAGGACCACTGTCTAGTGTTCGCGAACTACTTGGCAGGGGGAGGGCCAATGCTGCTAAGACCAGAGGCACAGGCAGGGCCAAGCACGACGTCTGCATTATGGTGCACGATCTGCTAGATAGGAGGAAAACACACCACAAATAATTGTCGTCTGTTGTAGAAGTATACGTAGACGTCCTAGCAATTATTTTTTTATTTCTACAGGTCGATAGGCCATGACGAACGCACCTACTGAAGCTATGAACTAATGATGGATCAGACTCCTGCCTATAGGGTGCAGGCCGAAACGCAAGCCCTCGACCCAAATGCAGGGATGGCGTGTGCTGGGTTTCAGGGGCGCGGTCAGGGTCGAGGTGGAATGGGACCAGGAAGGGGTCGTGGCCAGATAATTTGTTACAATTGCGGAGGGCCAAGGCATTATGCCCACGATTGTATGAACCCGACTAGGATATCATGTTGGTACTGTAATCAGTTTGATCATGAGGTAGAATATTGCCCTTCGTTGATAGTGAGGATGCGCGAAAAGGGGGTACTCTGGCCCCCTCCAACCCAGAATTTACAAATGATGAGGTTTGAACCGCGCGAAGATAGCCCAAATGTAAACATGATGCTCAGGAGTGGTATGACCACGGGAGATGATAAAGGGAAGCATCCAGAAGAAAGCGTGTGGGTTCGCAAGGCTCCTACAAAGGAACCCGAGTTTGACTTAGAACGCGCGAAGGAGAAATTCATGGAAGCTAAGAAGAGATTCACAGAGGCCTCCACTTCAGGTAGTAAGGATCAACTAGAACCAGGGATGGATCCTTCAATGCTCACTACCTTTCTGGAGACATGCATGAAACTGCTGCGTGACAGCAAGGTAGTCAAAGGGCTATAGGAACTTATCACTAGGTGCGCGGGGTCAGGAGAATCGCACGTGGTCCGAAAACTTGGAAAGCATGCATTGCGCACAGGAAGGGAGATGAGGTTGACTGTGCAAATAGGTGAGTACGAAATGGATCAGGTAATCCTGGATCTGGGTTCGGATGCGAATGTACTACCAAAGCAAACATGGGAACGGATGGGAAAACTTGCGCTACAATGGTCCCCTATTCAGTTACGAATGGCGAACCAACGAAAGATTTTTCCCATGGAAAGATTACAAGGGGTAACAATCGATATTAAAGGTGCGAGCGCGTAGGCGGATTTTGAAGTGATAGAGATTATTGATGACAACAATCCCTATCCCACGCTACTAGGAATAGACTGGACCACCGAGATGAACGGAGTCATAAATTTGAAGAAGCGCAAAATTATCTTTGAGAAAAAGTCACTACGCATGGTAGTATCGCTAGATCCAGCAGAAGGAGCGCGATAGACTGAACCGGTGCGCGACGACGATCTTGATTGTATTTACAAGATAACTGCACGAGAAGACGATTGGGTGAATCTGACTACAGATGGAAGGATTTCATGGGAGCACGAAAGCTCCTGCACTTTGGATTCAGACGAAGAGATAGAGCAATGGCAGAATTGGCTGCACAAAGTAACAACACTGAATTGCAACATGATGATCAGGTCATTGCGTTGCATGACAACGAAGGCAAGGGAGCTACCGACATATGATGGATTATCAGCGGTGGATGAATTTCTGAGAAAATTTGTAAGTGCAGTACTAGAACAGTAGCAGTCTGATGCACTGAAATGGGCACTGCGCGCAAGACTCGCATGATGGTGGGGTATGCATCAAGGAAGTTCTGAGGATTGGTGCGGATGTAGAAGGATGATGCACCTACATTTTGTCAAACCCCAGCTTCGAATGAAAGTCAGTTAGCATGGGTGGAACAACTTGCGTGCCCACCTTTCTCGATGGGTACGGACATATGTTTTACAGCCCACACAAGCACACACCAACCCCAGACTAGCGAATCGGAACAAATTGCAGCAGCAGGAAAGGCGACGCGCGCTACTAGTTCTCTGCGACGAAGCCTTCGATAGGGTGTGCAGAGTACTGAACAAGGTTCACCAGGCGAGACGAAATGATTGGGACTTACGCGTGCCAACGGTTCGATGGGCCTACTGGACCATGTGTAAAACCCTGAATGCGGAGACGATTCCAAAGGAGCGGAACAGAATGGAGATGGTACTTACTGAAGAAAATAAAAAAAGGAATCCACACGTACTGGACCCTGTAGTAGTGACAGTGCGCGATGACCAGAAGGAAGAAATCACACATCTACGCGAGGTAGAACATATAAGGATTCAGGAAGCCATCCGGTGAGGGAACCTTAGACTTCGCGAACTCGAAAAGGACCGGGTATGGTTGAGGAAGAAAAGAATTTTGATGGACACTGAGATCAAGAGGCTAGAAAACGAGATCATGCAGGCATGTCTCGTTGATAAACCACGGATGACAAAGAAAGATACAAATGACCATGCCACAGTAGTAGAAGATTGTCGCCAAGAGTTTATAACTCTGCTGCCATGGCTACAAACGCACCTCACCAAACCCAGTAACGAGGGGAGCACATTACATACGGTAGAATGCACAACGTCAGTGGTCGCACAGACAATTGAAGAGTTTTCGCGAGCTATGCTGGAAGGCAAGTTGAAGTCTTGCACAGGTGGTGTGACCACCTAACTATTCGTAGGGAGCACAGTCTCAATGCTCCAAACAGTTGAAAGAGAGAGCGAGACTCTAAAAGAGTCTATTTGGGGGCTGTACGATGAAGGAGGTGCATACAGAAACAACACGACACAAGGTTTGCGCCCGCGCAGGGGGGCTGCGCTGCCACGCAGGTAGCCTGGGAAGTAACCATTGGCATCACTGCTCATGACGATATGTCCAATTTAAGGCAAAAGGAAGCGGGTGACAGGAAATTAAGACACGAATTAAGAGCTAGATTTGGGACGATCTGCTGCCAAGAATGCATTAATGACTCAGAAGTGGGGGGAACGGTCGAATTCAAATTCAAAAGATGCTATAAAACTCCAAAGGCTAGCCATGAGACAACACTTGTTCATTTGAGATTTGAGCTATTACGAAGAGCACAGAGTGTTGAGTGCCAAGCGGTATTTGAGCCCCCAAGTTTGCGAACAACCACAGATAGTTCGAACAAGATGACAGCTACCAGGAGAGGTGTGGGTTTTGCAGAGAGTACCGCTGAGGAAGCTGCGCAGAACCCTATGGTGCAGGTTGGGGATGCGCCGGAAATTCCGAAATCACCTCGGATGCCGAGGCCCAAGAAGGATAAACAAGCAGCGGGACCAGTCCGCATGTCCCCGCGAAATCTGCGGTTTGGTAAACTTTCCATGGAAGAAAAGGGCAAGGTTGTCACCATTGAGACAGATGATGAGGAGGAGGACCTACAGGCTCTCATAGATGAGATAGAGGCGGATGAAGAAATGGAAGAAGACATCCAGCCGGTGCGCGTTGCAGCAAAATTGCCCGAGTACGTTCCTCCGTAGAAAGGGAAAGCTAAGGTACCTAAGGATTTGGATGCCGCTAAGAGCACACTCCAAACCCCGCTCCTCCCATATGGAATTTTTTTTGAGGGCTTGGCCCTAGGCAGCGTGCCCATAATGAAATTTGAAGACTAGGACCTCGCGGACAGCGAGAAGTTCCCACATTTAGAGACTGGGAACCTCATGAAACAAAGCAAGGAGGGGTTAGTTACAACGCTAGAGTCACAAAAATAGCTATGCGGTGTGGAGAAGGCTGGACTACTCCACCTACTATGGATTACACACTTTCACCTCACACCTATCACAATTTTCGTCATCAGGCAACTGCTTTGCTTGGTGCACGAGGGGTACTTATGGCTGGAGGAACCTATTCCCATCATGGCAGATCTTATCCATAGGATTTCTCAGCTTCCCTTTAAGGGAAAGGACCCCGTAGAGATAGCCGACAAAAGCAGAGATTTGGCACTCGCAGAGGCCATGAAGAAGAAGTACAAACTGGAAAAGAAGAAGAGGGGCTACGCAATCAGTAGCATTAAAGATAAAGGGGTGCACGTAGCCACCCAACTCTTGGCTAGGAAGGTGATGAGAAAATGTTGCGGAGACGAGGTACCAGCGCCGGTAGTTGCGCTGGCAGAATAATGTGCGGAGGGGGTCCAATTCAACTGGGTCGAGTTCCTTTGCGAGGAGTTCTTAATTAATTGCAAAGAAGCCCAGGAGTAGGGCAAGACCTTCCACTACGTGTGGTTGCTCTTGTCGATTTTGTTGGTAACAGGGGAACTGCTTAAGGACAGTCAGTTCCCTAATACTGAACAGGACTTACCAGAGGTCGCAAAGTACGCGTTGCTCTGGGCTACAAAGGATGCCATGCGGATCCGCAAAAAAAAGTTCTTTTGGGTGCTCATGGAGGCGAGCGTCCGTATGTGGATCAACAGGAGGTCGCGCCTATCCCCCACAGTGTATAACAGTCCGCGGAGCTTTGCAGACTTCAAGGCGGATATGCACAATGTTTATATCAAGGCGCGTAAGGATCTGGCGCAGAACTGGACCAAGATTCCTTTCATCGCAATTGATGATGCCATCTTCTTCGTGCTCGAATCATGGCCTCTCGAGTGGCGTGCCCCGGATCTGGCGGAGAAGGATAGAATAGTAGCACAAAAACAGAAGGATGCAACCAAGTTGCGTGTCATGAAGTTGGCCCAATAGAGGCGCAATAAACAAGTGGCCGCGGAGGTAAGGGCTGCCCGCGAAGCAGCGAAGGCAGTCGCACGACAGGCAAAGGCCGCCGAAAAAGTAGCAACAACACAGGCAACAGGGGTCACCACGACGCAGGAGGAAGGGGGCTGAACATGTCTACAGGATAGGGACCAGATACAGCAGAAGGCGCAGACCCAAGCACAACGTCCACCCAACTGAAACGACCGTGCGTCATGGAGAGATTAGGTCCACGAAAAAAGGTCAAGGCATCTAAACTCGACTTCGAACCGATTACACTGACCGAAAGGCAACCTATATGACATCGGCAACACGGTTCGTGAGGTCACCAGGGAAGCGCTCTAAGAAGCCATGATGGAGCAACAGATTGTGTTGGGGTCCCTACAGGTGCAACTGCAGGAACTTCAGGTGCGGTCCCCATAGGAAGGAACAGTAGCTGCTTACGGCGCCGTAGGTATATCAGCAGAGGAGCAGCTGTTGCGCGCAAAAATGGCCAACACCATAGTGCTATCGGGAGGAGCACTAACAGTGGAGAGTGAGGAGGACAGAGCTGCGGTGGGTAGGATCAAGGGACTTGGCCTAAATTTGGCTGCCCTTTCGCGGGACACATTGTACAAGTTGTAGGACAACATAACAATAGAGATAGGCACTTGGGAAGGCCGCGCGATCCAGGTATTGAGTGAGCAGAAGATCAACATCGAACAACTCAGCCTGTAGCGTGACGAGCTAGTGTCACAGAATCGACAGATCGTGCAAACAGTGGATGAAGCGTGCTGGCGCATTCCAGAATCGTCCATCGTCGTAGACCTACCAACCAAGATGCGGATCCACTATCTGGAAAGTGGAGTCCAAAGTGCACGCGAGGAAAAAACACGAGTGCAGTTGGAGCTGAACCTCTAGATTGTTGAGCTACAGATGAAGGTGAAACCTTCCACTCATCCGGAAGTTAAAGAATAGCGCGTTAGCGTGATTCAAACAATATTGGAAGAAATTGGAAGGGCGGTGCAGGACAACACCGGTATGTTGGACCAAGCGTTCGATGTCCTCACATCCTTGCAGGAGGACCCCAGCATACAACGGCTGGAAACAAAGGAGTGCGAGTTGCAATAGCAGTATGATAGTGCCAGGGGCACGGCGCAGATAGTCGTCGTCACCCAATGGCTGGCTAAGATGCAGCAGGCAAGGGCACTGAAGGAGCAGGTGGATGCTACAAGACAGAAAGAGGCCCTTCTCAAAGCACACGTCCAACCTTGGATTGATGAGGCCTTCACCATTACGGCTGAGTTTAAGGGCAATCTCGCACAGATTCAGGGACTATATGCTCTAAGATAGATAGTGGAGCCTCACAAAGAAGCAATAGAAGAGCGCATGCAGCAGGTCCAGCAAACATCATAACAATGCACCACGAACCTCCGGGTAGTACAGGAATAGTTGGAGGGGCTTCGTGCCAAGATCACTGCACCAACAGAGTGACTCAGGATGAGTCACGATGATTGTGTTGGGGGCCTGTTGGGCATGGAATCCCCACATAGCAGGTTTTTGGGCTCAAAGCCCAAGTTTTAGTCAAAGGTTTAGTAAGACTCTGCGAATTGCAGGTGTAGAGCGCGAAGTAGAGGTTAAGTCATAGGGTTGTCTGCCCTAAAATAATGTAATATAATGTAAAGTCATGTCGGCCTACCCCTGGTCCGCGGACCATGGGATTGTATAAACAGAGCAAGGCTCTAAGTTGTAAAGTTAGTTGATAGTAGAGTGAGTAGCGAAGGAATGGTTCGAGCTTAGAGTAGGATTCTAAGTGTATTGGGTCGTAGTAGTAGGAAGAGGCTCTACAACTGAGTGCACAGAGGCCTAGTAGAGTCCGCAGCTGAGTGCGCGGACCCTGTAGCTGAGTGCGCAGGGTGGTGTCGAGTCTTTAATCGGGATTGAAGATTAATAAAGAGAAGTTGATTCTTATTTCTGTGTACTTGTTGTGCATTATCTTCTTTATGTTTATATTAGTTTATGTATCGCGTGCACTGATATGATTGCTAAATATGTTGTAATAACCATAAATCTTACACACACAAGTTAAGTAATCGGTTAATTAGTAAGGAACTTGGGTATTATACGGGTCGCGCCCCAAGTAGGGTTGCGCGGAAACAACAACACAAGTTGCGAAGGAATAGCAAGTGCGTGTAGCGACGGGTCGGACCGCGAACCTCCAGAAGCCCATCAGACATCCCCAGGGTGCGGAAACCTAGTTCTAGCACCCTCCCATACTACTTTGGGTGAGATCTCAGTATGCGCTCCGCAGACTGTTGTCGAAAGGGTCAGTAGTACTGGGATTTGCTTGGCTAAATCACCTCTAAACCTGGGTCAGACCCATAACCTTAAGAAACCAATTTCCTGGCTGTAGAGAAATTGTGCTTAAGACATTAATGTTTGTAATTACTATCACTTATTTTTCACTTAATTATATGTTGTGTTCTCAAATGAAGGACCTGGGAGACTTGGTTTTTAACTCTTAATACATATGTGATCGGAAAATCTCATAATGCCATTTGTTGCTAGGTATAAATGATGAATGAAGAAAGTTTGAAGGAGAAGTTAAAGATAATATGCTGCTTAACATAGAACCTACTATCCATCACTTAGAAGAATTATGAAAATGAGAACTGAATCATAGACAATATGCTGCTTGACACAGAAACTACTATCTGTGACCCTTGGAGAAGTTAAAGATAATATGCTGCCTTACACATAAACTATTATCTATAACTTAGAAAGGAAGGTGAAAACTTCAAGTATAGGAGTGCTCTTTTAAGGAATTTTAACTTTATCTACATAAGCTAATAAAGACCTGCAGCTTCATTACTATACTTGAAAGAAGAAAACATAAGATGACACATGACAGAGCGGTTACCAAATTATACCCAACAATTCATGGAAACTTCTGATTCTTTCATTAATCAACAGTTATATCAGGAATATAGTGGCCTAGTCTCTGGGTTCTCCAAAATTCGAACCACCCCTATTACAATTCCCTTTTCGGGCTTTTATCTCTTCTATCAAATCAGTTTTGGAAACTCATTTCTTGAAACAACTAATAAACTGCTTTATAACAGTTATAAAACTACTTCCTATTTGAGATTATTCAACTTTATTTCATATAAAATATTGAAACTCATAACAAATGTAAAACAAAGCCAAAAGCTTTTAAAGGGGGCCACATATATGTCGGGAGTGTTCTGATTGACAAAACATAAATAAACCTGATCAGTCACCTTTTCTTCGAATTCGGCTCTAAAATTGATTCTTCCCTTTACCTAGCAGAATTAACGCAAACCTTTGGTAACTGCGGAACTGAAAAAGAATTAACTCTGCTTCATAAATCCATCAAGTTCGCCTATTCCGTGCTTCGTTGACTTCCCATCACAAATCGCAATTGGCACTTTCCATTGTTATATCAACCCAATCCTTAATAAACTGCGATAAGACGGACGCACCAAAGCTATAAAACATAGTATATAAACTATCGGGTCTGGAATTTTTATTGCTGATCGCAGTCGGTAGAACCATATACATATACAAAGGCACTTTGTGATATGACGGACGTGCCAGAGTTATAAAACATAATATATACCATATCGGGTCCGGCCATCGCATATCAAAATCGACCGAACCAAAACATATGCATTTAGTGCTTTACGGACCTGCTGGCATTATAAAACGCAATATATCATTTTTCGGGTCCAGCCATCGCATATCGCAATCGGCGGAACCATATATATAATACGTTATGTGATATGACGGACCCGCCGAAATTATAAAACATGATATATATGTTTTTCGGGTCCGTCATCGCAAATCGCAATCGGCGGAACCCATATACATGTAGCCCAGTCTTTCTTTTCTATCGGGACTTTATAACCCCTCTTCATTAATCCTTCGATTAATGTTTATTAACCCTTTGATTATGCTTTATGCCGCATATATATATCCAAGCCCCATAACCTTATTACTTTGGACTTAACTCACATAAACCTCCTATCGGTGCTTATTTCTATTATAAACCCTTCAAAAGGGAAATACACATAATACATACCTTTTTCCGCTTATTCTGTGTCTGTGCACATTTCTCGATGCAATCTTTATCGCTAATCACAATCGCATCCTCCGAGGGTCACATTCACATACGCCCCTCCAACTCCTCCGATATGTGAATAAACATAACCTTCCGGATTTCAAATATATCAAAGTCGCGCTCAATACTTTATTGGGTCCGCCATATTGCATGTCATATTTCTTTCCGCCGATACAGGTCCCATGGATATTTGCGATGGGATAAAAATTTAAACAATGATTTAATTTTCCATTTCTTTTTATTTTTTGCTTTGTTTTGTGATAAAACTGATAAATAAAGCTTAAACACAATATAAGCTACAACATTAAGCCAACAATGATATTTCTCTAGAAACTCACATGGATCAGCTAGTAAATGATCTCATCAATTGATTAAGTTTTAATCTTGGTCGTTAGAGTCTCAACTAGAGATTATAAGAAGAGGTCAATGGGTACATGGAGGAATACACTTGAGATCGATTTCCCTCGGCAATTCAATTTTCCATAGGGCAACAACATTCTACTGGAAGAGTTCGAGCCAGAGAGGGGACACAGAGACAGTGAATCCAGAGGAAGTCTTCCAGTTCCAGAGAGTAGCTTGCAGATAGGTAGAGATATCCACAGAGAGGCTGATGCAAGGGCTGCATAGTAACCTTTAGAGGGCAATTCGATCTTGCTGGAGAGAAGCTCGTTTTTAGTTCCAAAGGTCAGAAAGCTTTTCCAGAGTGTCAAAGAGACAATTTCTCAATCAGCAGCAGATATGATGACTTGAGTAGCATATGTTCCAGGTATTGTGTTTGGTAGGCTGTGCAGAGGTGATGTAGGGTCTGCAAAAACCAGTTTGAATGCCTCACTTAAAGCTGACATTCAGAGCCCGTATTGCTTGTGGGGTGAGGAAAATTCCTCATAATATTTTTGCCAGTGTTTTTATCTATAGGATTGCTAGATTTTGGCACCCAATTGTACTCAAAATTTCTCATTGTTGCTTAATAATAAAATCCTCAACTACTGCATTGGTTTTCCCACATTGGGTTTTTCGAGGGACTTTTGTCTAAAAATAATGGTGTTATATTTTTTTTGTGTGTGTGCCAGTATTTTCTCAGTTTCCAGTTTATCTTCCATAATATTTTATTTGGGTGAAAATTGTAGTTGTGAGTTATTTGTTGTTTTCCATAGAAAATAAACTACTAATTAGTTTACAGTTAGAATAATAATTTCAGCGGTTGCAATAGTTAAAAAAAACTGCAATAGATTATTTATTTATCTCATTACTGAACCTCACACAAACCAATTGATCTATGCATCATAGTTTATTTCTTTAACTCCTTAATCGAGTATTCACTTACCTCAACCAAATTTCTCAAATTCAAGGGTAATTTAAAGTTTCATTGAACATCCACGTGCAAAGATGTCACAACATCTTGTAACACACAACGTAGGTGGGATCAAAATTTGTTAAAGTTTGCAAGGTTTGTGCAATTAGTAATATCTAAAATGGATTGTCACATTACACCCATTTTCGTTGATGGACATCAATAATTTGGCACGAGCAAAATATCTCGTTGCATGCATGTTTCATAGAAAGAAATGCCCTATAATGTAAATATTATTAGCATCTATGTGCACTCAGACATCAATAATTTGGCACGAGCAAAATATCTCGTTGCATGCATGTTTCATAGAAAGAAATGCCCTATAATGTAAATATTATTAGCGTCTATGTGCACTCAGAGATAGAAAGAAATGCCTTATAATGTAAATATTGTTAGCGTCTATGTGTACTCAGAGTATTTTGTATCCAAATCTTTATAATCATTTTTTTAAAATGTGAATTAACATTTTTAATTATATTTGATAATGATGGAAAAACTATAACAATGTATCAAAATGCATTTGGTTTTGATCATATATTTATAACATGTTTTATTTTATTAGTCCATACTAAAACAAGACTATAACAATTGATTTGTGTTTGATTGTTATTATTTTAACTTTAACCTAATTTATAATGTTGAACTTTTATATATACACACATGCACACTTTTTAGCATTTCATTGGTCAATATATTTAATGTCTTATTATAACTTTCCCAAGGCATAATTCCATATGTATAAGTGTCTCATGGTGATGTGTGATGTTGATGCTATAATAGGTAGTGGCAATATTGGTTGTTTTATTTAGGTTAAATTTTACATAGATGGTATGATGCACCCCCAATTGGTTCCCGTTCTCGTAAGCGTCGTAGGCTAGAGCATCATCATGGGATTCGGTATAAAACAGTCGCAACTTGTTTTTCAATATCTATGCAACTAATAGTTTATGAGCAAGCAAGATGTTGCGAGGCAGAATTCCATCAACTTTAAACAGATGCACTTAAAAATAATTAAGGTTTCCCAGATCTCAGTGGGAGCTTCTATGGAAATTCTCCATGCTCATTTTAGTCACTTCTTTGCCACTATTTTTGGATCTTTAGCTATTTGGGTTATTGGATCAATGACAATTTGGACAGAGCCTTTCAAGCATCTATGGCAATTTTCTCTACTCATTATTCCTTACTCAACTATATCAAGTGTGTTGCTCAATGGAAATGTGGACGCACTATTTCTAACTTTCGTAGCTTCGTCGTTGTAATCACTTCTTGGTCACTAGGGCCAAAATCTTGGGCTAACTCTATCAAGCTGTTGGATTTAATGGAAAATGCAGTGACGGTGATTTTGCAGGTACCTAACACTTTTTCAATGACCTTAGAATTTTAAGTTGAGCAGTGGGTTTTGTTTCCCTTAATTACCCACATGTTTTTTGTATTCATTAAGTGATCACTAATCTTATTAAGTTTCTTGTTATTATAATAATCATGTATGTGTTGATCTAAATGGATCTTTGAAGCTTGTTTGTTATGGTGTTGGTTTTATCCAACAGTAAATTCACCATGACAAGTTCTGAGAATTTGCAATCATGAATATTTGGAACATTTGATGGAATGAACCAAGTATACTTGTTTAGCAATAACATGGGAAGGCTTAAGATCCCGACATTGTTGAATTTGTATGGAAACCAATTGGGAGGGAAAATATGTGTTCCTCTTCCTCAATAATTATTTTGAAGTAGTTTATATGAGCATTTTATCTAATAACCTTTGCAAAAAAATCTAAACATATACGCAAGTTCAAATCTTTAATTGTGATTTCATCTCAAAGAAAAGTGCATAAATATCATACCATCTAAACACTGCAATGTACTGGTCCCTCTCCACAACCAAATTTTGTTGGATGGTCCCTCTTGACAAGTTATATAGAAATTGAAACCATTTAAGGCGTGTGAAATTAGATGAAGCTTTTGGTTTAGAACCCTGTCATGAAAAAAGGTTGAGGTAAAGTAATATTCTAGTAATGCTTTAAATTGTTTAAACTATGATTAAATTCATTATCTTTAGATCTTTGGATATTTGCATTAAAGCTTCAATTAATACTCAATGGCAATTTGGACGAAGCCTTTCAAGTATCTATGGTGGTTTTCTTTGCTCGTTGTTCCTCAACCAACTATATCCAATGTGATGTTCAATGGAAATATGGGCACGATATTTCTAGCTTTTGTAGCAGTCTTTGTCAGTGTAATCACTTCTTGCCCATTATGTTAGACATATCAAACTGCTAGATTTAATGGAAAATACAATGAGACTGAATTTGTGAGTACCTTGTTCTTTTTCAATGACCTCAGGATTTTAAGTTGCGTTGTGGGTTTTGTTTCCCTCAATTGCTCACATGGTTTTTGTATTCATCAAAAGATCACATATCTTATTAAGTTGTTTATTATTATGAAAATCGTGCAGTTGTTGATCTGAAACATATCTTCGAAGCATGTTTGTGATGGTGTTGGTTTTACCCAACAATAAATTCACCATGACAAGTTCTCAGAAATTGTAATAATGAATATTTGGAACATCTGGTGGAAAGAATAAAGTATACTTGTTTAGCAATAACATCGGAAGCCTTAAGAGCCTGCCATTGTTGAATTTGTATGGAAATGAGTTGAGAGGGAAATCACATTTCCCTCTTCATCCACAAATACTCTAGAGTATATTTAGTTATTATCAGTGAATATTTCCCTTATTATCAGTGAATAAAAAAATAAAATATAATTAGTTATTATCTTTGCTTGCAGGTAGTAGTATTGTATTGGGTTTTTAGTCAAACTATATTAGTTTGTTTTTGATAAAAAATTCAATGTAATATTTTTATAGTTTATAATTGGAAATCAAAATTTATTATTTTTTAAAAATAATTTAATTTATTTATGTTCAGTTTGATTAGTTATCAAATTGAACATCTTAATGCTCCTTGCTTTGGAATCTGTGACATGCAGGCAATGACACTTGGCTGCCACCCTACATTGTTGATTGATTGGTACATTGGTGGTTTGGGCCCCGCTGAATGCATCTTTCAGCGTCGACAACTCTCCATAGTTTAAAACTTAGTATTATTTAATAAGCCAGAGTACACAGGTTCCATTAGGGATACATGGGTTGCTCAAAGGCAGAGGTACTGCTGCAGAAAGCCCGGGGTCCTACAAACATTTAATGTGTTTTCCTTTCGTGCGTTTTGTACTTTGTACAGGCAGTGTTTACAGGACATGGCCAATTTAGAAACCATAAAAAGTGTTTCATACTGACTATTACAGGAGTCTTGGTCCTATCAAAATTAATGAATGCAAATTTACCCCATGCTAAAATTAAAGAGGCGTCCATCTACGCAACAATATTACGAGTGATTTTTATGCATATTTATAAAATCTATTACATTTTATACACTAATATTATTTTTTCGCATTTTAGTTAAAAAAAATCTACCATGAAAAATTATTATATTATTGTGATATCATAATATAGTTAATTGAATTTTGATTAAATTTTTGATTTTTGATTTTTAATTAATTGCTCACTTCACAACTACATTCATGGTCATTTCATATGTACGTTTAATGATTCTCAATTAAATCATGAGTACAAGATAACACAAAAATAGTATTGGAGTCTCATTTGATCATGGTATTGCACTTGCAAGATCACATTCGTAATTTTTATTTGAACACCGTATTGTACTTGTAAGATCTCATTTATAATTTTCAATTAATATTGAGCTTTTTTATTATATTTATTGGCTTTTTATTATATCTATTGGTATAATGGATTTATTTTTTCTTTTGATAAAAAATTTATGATGCTTATCCATAATTTAACATTAGGAATTCAATTTTTGTTATTTTTTATTATTATTTGAATTTATTTATGTGTAAGGCGATTAGTTAAAATCTTATTATGAATTATTTAGTAACTTCAATTTCTGTTAGTTAATAATTTTTGTTTTTAATTTTATTTAACTTTTTATTTTTTCTATTATTTTTTATTTTCATGAATTATATTTTTTTTCCGCAATATTTTCACTTAAAGAAACTTATTATTATTTTAAAACACATTTTAATAAATATAATTATAAATAATTATACATGTTAATAAAAAGAAAACACACACATGTAAATATCTATGTTAATATAAACAATATTAGTTAATCATATTCCTTAATTTTTGGTAATGACATTTAACAATTTTTATTAGTGGTTTTTTTTTTTGTTATAATGAAACCTTTGTCTTTGTTATTTTTTTGTTTAATTAAGATATATTTAAGCTAAGCGGCAGGTACTAACTACTATGTAGCCCTTATGTATTTTGATATATTTATACTTTCGGTAAAAAATGACATGGAAATAATAAGATTTATTCGATTCAAAAGACATTGATTAAAAAAAATGTAAAATTAGTTAATAATTTTAAAATTATTTTTCATATGTTTTAAATTTTATATTCTATTTTTTATTAGATAAAGATATTTTATATCCTTATTTTATTTTCCAGTGTCATTAATTAACTCAGGTTATTAATTAACAGAGAATATGCACAAGAGTAGGTTAGCTAAGCGGAGTGTGGGATGGAATTTTCCATGCAAATGTATTACAAACCATTCACAATTAACACGAAAACATGTAATGATTGGTTAAATATTTATAATTTGTAATTTTTAAATGCTTTATTTTTAAAGTTTGAATATTATATTTTGAACCAAATAATATCAATTATAGTAAAAAAAAACAAAATATCAATATATATAATTAGTAATTTCCCTTAAATGTGCAAAAATACACTGAAAGAATAGAAGATTTGGGAAGATTATCTTGCTAATTACTCTAATGTAAGTATTGTTAATCATTTCTATGAGTGCAACAAAATTGTTTCTCGATAAGAATATGTAGATGACAAATATCTAAAGCCACTCAGAGACGTTAGAAATGGGCATACAAATCTCTGAAGAGGACTCCACCTGTTAGATTTTAACAATTAATGAGAAGAATTAGGTTGCTATTAAGATTGAAGAAGGCATTTTCGATATTCAGAAAGACGTCATTGTCAGTTCCTTTGGTATAGTCCAGTGTCAGAGCAAGAGGAATGGAAATGGAAATAGAGGAGGTGGAACTGGAGTAGAGTGACACTCTTCTAGAGGTGGAAAGAGAGACACTCTTCCAGGAAAAACAATCTAATTTTTTAATCATTTTCTTGTTAAGTTCATTTTTGTGCTAGTTTTGAACTTCTAGGTTCTAAGTTTTGTAAATATGGGAACCATGATAATATAAAAGTCCTTTTAGAAGGAAAAAAAGAAATTTAAGCGAAATGGGTAGCACATCTCACCTGTGGTGACTGCAATTACATAATTTTTTTTTGGAATAGGAGTTATCTTCTAAAGTAGACAATCTTGAATTCACCAACCAATTTCTAGGTTGTGCCTGTGAAATCCCAAGCACACCATCTGTGATCTTAGGCTTGGGCTTGCGAATAAAACTATCAATCCTTGAATGCTTCAAATCACCGTCCAAGTCCCCATCATTTTTTATTTTGGGGTTAAAGCAATACCAATGGCATTGATTTTGGCCAAATCTTTGATAGATTATAGGCACATCCAATCCATCAGATTGATTAAAAGAAAACGACATAAAAGTGACATTACTCCATGATTAATCTACAAGAATTAAATATTTCCTTACACTTTAGCTGAAGAGAATTAGGCTACTATTATCATTGAAGAAGACATTTAACAATGTAAACTTTGAAACAGGAACTGATACAATTACCCATTTCGTAGAGGTAGCAAAAAAGTGACCCGATTTTGAAAAGTGGTGATGCAAAATACACATATTTTTTTAGCATAGTTTTTGACACTTTAATTTTTTTTATGTACATTAGTTTTTA
The DNA here is from genome assembly GCA_031772625.1 of Pinus tabuliformis. Classification (NCBI taxonomy): domain Eukaryota; kingdom Viridiplantae; phylum Streptophyta; class Pinopsida; order Pinales; family Pinaceae; genus Pinus; species Pinus tabuliformis. The sequence continues at coordinate 686,564,485 of CM062816.1, read as the reverse complement.
GAATGTTAGTGATTTGCATGCTGATTTTAAAAAGTGTTGATTCTGCATTGGGCCCTTTTTTTAAAAGACCTACTTTTTTATTTTAATTTTTCTAATATATTAAATGTGAATAATTATTTTCTAAGTTTAACAATTTTTGAAGTGGTCTTCTTCTTCATATATATATATATTGTAGTGAGGTTTTTATTGTTTTGCATAATTAAATAAGACGGTCGATATTTTAAAGTTTCGATATTCTACATATTTATATATCGTTAATTAATATTTCAATGCACATCAAATAATTGTCTCTAAAAAACAACAATTTTTAACAATTGACATAAAAATAACCATTTTCAACATAGACATAACTAAAAAATTACACATTCTGATCATTTTTTTTTGCTAGAAATGACATGTCAAAATCACAATTTTGATAGGAAAAATTAAAAAAAAGGCTAAATAATAGTTTTTTTTAATGAATTTCATGTCAAAAGATAATAATAATCACCGTTTAAAAAAAAAACAATGATTCACATAAAAATTAAAACCAAAATCACATAATACAAATATTGAACACATAACAACATTAATTGAATGCTTATTCTTCTCATAAAATGTCAAAGTCAAAACATTACAAGTATAACTAATTAATAGTTACAAAAAATGAGCTTGATTTTCAAGCATAACTTAAATTTAATCAACAATATCACGTAATCCAAACTCTTCATCCTCTAGAGTTTCATCATTGTCTTCTTTCACAATATTTTCTGCTTCATTTTGCTCATTTTCCTCTTCTAATGGATCTTTGATGTCTGCGAATCTCTCAATGTATGCCTTTCCAATCATTCCATGTAATGGTGGTTGAGGTTTCTTTGCCATTTTTGCCACACATGATTCACTAAAATCCCTTTTCTTTAATTCAATTTCTTGCATTGCATTTGGAAGAAATTGAACAACATTAATTCTTTGCTGAATAAAATTGCACTGTACTGGATATTTTTCAATGGCAATGCAAATTCTTCATTTTTGTAGGCAACATGCTAGTGTTGCACCTAATTGTCAAGCACAAAAGAAATAATGAAGTAAATTTGTATAATGACATATAAATTAAGAAAGAAGATGTTGAAATTCATTTCTATATAATAAAACTTACCTGAGCCAGAAAATAAATCCAGAACCCAATTTCCTTCATTTGAACATATGTCTATAAGATAGTTAATCAATCACTATGGTTTTTGATAAATGTTAACTATCTCTCCTTTTGCTTCTTTGTCTTCATATGTTAGTTTTTTCACAACAACGTCATAAGCCAGTACTTGGCCATGACTCTTTCCATCTACCAGATTAAAAAGCATAGACATATAGCTATCATCTTTTGCCCAACTATCAATATGGATGAAATCACAATCATTTATAAATGGTTATTCTTCACGGTTAAGAAGATTTGACTTTTGCCTGTAACATGAAATAGTAAAAGTTCAATTAACTTGTACATAAATGAATTTTTTAACATTAATCAAACATATATTTTCAACATCTTACCATGTAAGCTACATCCTTGAGTTTGTTTTCCCCTTGAAGCTTGACAATAACATTGCCAATTGTGTGTCTGAATGAAATGCCACAAGTCTCCATAATGGTGATGATGTGACTTCTACAAATTCCGCAACCACTTTACTAAGAGCTTGATAAGTATAAGGGTCACTATCATAGTCAATGTTTGGGATATTGAAACCACGGGGAATATCTGCAATAACTAGGGCATAATCCCTTTTAGGTTATGATTTTAGCAATGTCTTCACAATCGCCTTGTATTACTTGATATTGAATAGTGTTAAGCCCATTCCAAATGAAATGAATAAGAGTTGGATCAAGTTCAACATTCCTAAGACGCTGGTTCTTTAGTCTTTCGATCTTAATTTTTTCAATAAAGGTTATGAAACTATTTGGTTCTCCATTTGCATCCTTCCTTATCTTTAATAAAATAAACAAATATATGTATAAGTTAAAAAATAAAAATAGTATACAAATGAATAAAAATGAATGTATAAATCAACATACCTTTTTAAATGCAAGATAAAAATCTTTTAGTGTTGATGTAAAACTTGAATCTAGATAGTTGCGTACAACATCATCTCAACTATCTTCATTCAACAATTTAACCATTTGTTCTTGTATTTTCATGTAAACTTTGTGATTGAATAGATAAAGTAAAAAAAGTTAATATAATGATATGTATAACAAATACTACCAAGAACAATATGTTATATTTAAAATAAAATTATAATATATAAATAAGTAAAAATAATTAAACAAATTTACTTTTGAAATTCCTCAGACATTTCCTCCAATGATAATTCCCTTGACCTCACATGAGATAATATTGCTTTGACAAGTTTTTCATCCTTCACTCCTTGCAATTCTCTCCAAGGTGTGATAGTCATATTTTCTGGAAGCTGCTTCATTTCAGGACCTAATTTACTGTTTCTACATATCAATGGTTTAGACCTTTTGGCCTTCTGGTTTTCAATGCTAATATTCTCCCACATGGTAAAAATCTCAATAATCAATTCCCATATCTCTCTAGTTCTAAATGCCAGCTGGAAAATGTTATCAATACCTCTGAATATATCAATATTTACTCTGCCACCTTTTGAATTGATTTTCTCCTCAATTTGATAGCCTATTTCCATACAACATTCCTTTCGGAAATATACAGTAACATTTATCTTATCCCCACCACATGTTTTTCAAATTCACTATGATTAAATCTAACCCTTTAGATGGAAGTCGTAGACATCCTATATTCATTATCTGAATTATGATCCCATGCCAATAACTTTGCTTTTGTATTTGATAAACCAGTATAAATGGTACATTTCATTGTTTCAAAACGTAGGTTATTGGGATATTCGTCCATCAATTGTCTTTGAGTTTCTACAGAATGGTTCCCCCCAAGCACATAATAATTGTATTCAAAACATTTTGACTTATCAAATGCTTCTTTGTTAGGAACTTGAAATGGATCAACAAGAAGCACATAATTAACCACATGAGAATATGGATTGTACTTCATCAATGTCTTCAAGTTGTGAACATGGAGGTGGTGTGGCTTTCTGATTTGATATTTACATTGTCCTTCAATTGCCTTATAGATTTGTCTCACATTAAGCTGAAATGTACGACCACCTTCAATTAGGTTTCTCTTTGTCAAGTTTTGTCGAATGGCATTTTGATTTGTTTTAATAATGTTATCTTCTAAATCAACTCCTGGTGAAATGATTTCCCTGCTTTCTTTTGAAGTTTCACTAGGATCTTCACTGTTAGTAATGACTATTTGAGAATGTTCAACTTTACTTTTCTCCCTCCTAACATTCCCATCATTAACTAGAACAAAGACATTCCCGGGCATTGTTATTTTTGGTCTTTTATGGTTCTTCTCCTTTCTAACATCAGTTCCAATGTCATCCTCAGTAACGACAACATATTCTTCAGTGTCAGTTTCAACTTCTTCATCTTCAAAAGTAACCTGTCTACCTTTGCTAGATTTATCCACTAGAGGCATTTTTTTCGGATCCCTTTGATGTAGTTTTGTAGCATCATGAATTACTAATTTTTGATTATTTGCCATATCTTGTTCTGAACCTGAGTAGAAACCGCTGACAACATTCATAATATCTTGCTCTATGAAATTAATGCCTTCCAACATAATTGAAAGACTTTCAACAAAATTCTGTTAAACAAAATATCATATGTCAATAAAAACTAAGTTATAAAAATATAATGAGACAGTTACAATAACGCAAAACACAAATATAAATAACAATACTTACGATATCTTGTGAAATCTCATTTACGATTTGTTTACACAACTTTGTAGATACCTCTCTTGCATCATACAATGAATATGATAACATATATTTAATCTTGTCATGTGACTTGGGCGGTTTTGTAAGTATATAAACAACTTCAGTGTTCGATACCAAACACATGTCTATGACCTTTCTTAGCACCCCATAAATTCCACTATCGTTAAGGATACCAACATATAGATATATATGCACATTTCCGCCTTCTCTTTCTTTCACATACCATACATTTTTTGGAAATCTCAATTCTTTTGATTTCTTCTAGTATGAAATCGTCTTCTTATCGTTTGAGGCACGTAACAGATTTGTAGCAATCAGCTCAAGTTTGATTCGTTCAACAGTGCTTTTTGAGGATCCACCTTTAATTTTAGCAGTCTTTGGTCCAGAAAGATTCACAAAAATATTCTTTGATGCCAGTTTCCTGTAAAGAAATACACATATATAAATAAATAAATAAATTACAAAAAAACAATAACTTAAATTAACAAAAAAAATAAATGATAAATGATTTTGTAAAACACAACCATTTAAAAAAAAATACAGCCCCCTACCGCCCCACCACAGAGGCCTAACGACGACATGGGTAGGGTCGGGGGACTAGCGCCCGACCCCTCGCCCCACCCTGGCGGGCCACTGGGCCGCCGAGGTGGGGTGAGGGGTTGGGTGGCCAACCCCCCCGCCCCTACCCCACGGGCCCGTTGGGACATCGGGGAGCATGATCGGGCCCACCATGCCCACTACAGACGTAGTGGGTAAATCTGTATCGTTTAAATTTCTAATTTCTAAAAAAAAAATCATTAAACCTATTGAATTTTAAAACTTCCACACAACAAAATAGAAACTAACATTTCAAATGCGATAATCTTCTGTTGAATATGTTGTTGATAACAATGTAGCTGCTCCACAAATTCGCTCCAAGTCTTTTAACGAACTTCGAAAAACTTTGATGTGATGTTAGGAATAATGATAATAAAATTTATGTTATAGCGGAAATTACGAAATTGTTTTACTTCACGGTTAATGTGGGACTAATTTGTTTTTATAAAAACTTTAACATGTAAATTTTGTTATGGCGATATAGGGAACTATGATAAAACGAACACTATGATAAAATAAACATTACAAAATTGTTTTACTACATGGTGAATGTGGGATTAATGTGTTTTCATAAAGACTTTAACATATAATTTTTGTTATGGCGAAATAGTAAACTATGATAAAGTGAACATTACAGAATTGTTTTACAGCACGATGAATGTGGGATTAATTTGTTTTAGAAGATATAATAAAAATTTAAAAAAACATTCAATTGTCTAGTAAATATTATATAGTTTAAGTAAAAAAATAATTTAGGTAAAAGGTTTAGTTTACAATTTTAATTTAAATATTTAGTTTAAAATATTTATTTCATAAGAAAATTTTAGTTAAAAAATTTCAATAAATTGTAGAAGAAATTATGGAGGAAAATACATGAAACAAAATTTTTGGAGGGAAACTTTGGAGGGAAATTTCAATTTTTAAGCTATATATTATCATGAGGAGATAGTGCATTTGTATCATTCAACCTCCTCTGTTTGAAAGGCATGGATTCTTCTGACAGTGAAGTTTCGCTTTGTGAAACATTAACATCTTCGTCGTGTAATAACTCTATTCATATTGATGAATATAACAGAAATTCTTCCACTATGAGTAGAGAATCAAATATTCCACTTAGTCATAATCCTAAGGACTGTGAGAGCAGCACTGATGAAAAACAGGATGAATAATTTCAAATAAATAAAGAGTCACGGTTTCCACTTAGTCTTAATCCTATGGACTATGAGAGCAGTAGTGATGAAGAGCATGATAAATATTTTCAAATAAATAAAGGGTCATGGTTTCCACTTAGTCCTAATCCTATGGGCTATGAGAGCAGTAGTGATAAAGAGCATGATGAAGAATTTCAAATGAATAGAGTGTCACAGTGTCCACTTAGTCCTAATCCTATGGACTACGAGAGCAGTAGCGATGAAGAATTTCAAAAGAATGGAGTGTCACGATGTCCACTTAGTCTTAATTCTATGGACTATGAGAGCAACAATGATGAAGAGTGTGATGAAGAATTTCAAATGAGTAGAGTGTCACAGTGTCCACTTAGTCCTAATCCTATGGACTATGAGAGCAGCAATGATGAAGAACATGATGAATAATTTCAAATGAATAGAGTGTCACGTGTCCACTCAGTCCTAATCTTATGGACTATGAGAGGAGCAGTGATCAAGAACATGATGAATCATTTCAAATGAATAGAGTGTCACGATGTCCACTTAGTCCTAATCTTATGGACTATGAGAGCAACAGTGATGAAGAGCATGATGAAGATTTTCAAATAAATAAAGAGTCGTAGTTTCCACTTAGTCCTAATCCCATGGACTATGAGAGAAATAGTGGTGAAGGGCAGGATGAAGAATTTCCAATAAATCGAGAGTCACATTTTCCACCTAGTCCTAATCCTAAGGACTATGAGAGAAATAGTGATGAAGGATAGGATGAAGCACTTAGTCCTAATCCTAAGGACTATGAGAGTAGTAGCGACGAAGGGTAGTATGAAGCACTTAGTCCTAATCCTAAGGACTATGAGAGCAACAATGACGAAGGGCAGGATGAAGAATTTTTAGTAAGTAAAGAGTCACATTTTCAACGTAGTCCTAATCCTATGGACTATGAGAGAATCACTGACAATGCACATGATGAAGAATATCCAATAAATATTGAGTCAAATTTTCCATTTAGTCCTAATTCTAAGGACTATGAGAGTAGCACTAAAGAAGGGAAAGATGAAGAATATCCTCCAAGTCAGTATTTCAAAAGCACATATGATCATAGTGAGGATAACATTCCTAAGAATGATGATGAAAATGCTTATACAAATGATTATCTAATGATGGAGATATTGCCAGGAAATATTGTATCGAGGCGTAAGAGCAGACCTTTTCATATCATTCTAAGATGTTCTAGTTATACAAGGGGTAGAGCAGAATATCTGACGAGAAGAAGTTCTATCAACGCTCTCATTTCAAGTGAATGTCGTAAAAAAGATTGCTTGAAACATATGGATTTCAATTTTGCATTAGAGAAAAGGAGGAGATATTTGTCAATGAATAAAAGCCTGCAAAATTCATATTTAGTGGGGTGCATGCAATCCACATTGTCAGGTTATGATTATCATATTGGGTCTTTATTTATCTGTAGAAAGGCTTTCAAAATGTTTCATTCAATGGGTAATTTTCGTCTATCAAGAATCCAAGAAAATTTGGAAAAGGATCCCACATTTTATTCAGAAGTACGTCATAAATGACAGTTTGGGCCATTATCAAATACTGCAATGTTATGGATGAAAGATTTATTTTCAAACCATGGAGAGTGTATGCCAAATAGAGAGACAGTACATATTCCAAATAATTTCTCACGACGAGAAATCTACAACTTATACAAAGAATATGTAGAAGGCGCTGAGGGACATGGTCGATTTATTACATATCAATATTTTTTGAAGATATGGAAAAAAGAATTCAATAATGTTTGTATTCCTAAGAAGTCAAGGATGGGGCTTTGCAGTACATGTGCTTCTCTTAAATAAAAAAATGGATAAATGTGAAGGGTCAGAAAGAGGTAAGCATTCATAACTTTAACTTTTAAAATTGTATAGTCATCAACTATGAAAATGTATTTCTTAATGACTTTCTTTTATGTTGTGTAGGTTCCATTGTCAAAGCACTTCAAGAGCATCACGAACAACAAACAAGTGAAAGGAAAAAGTTGTACAAGCATCGAAAGAAGTGTTATGATAATCTAAATAAATATTTGGGTTTGATAGTTGATGGTTTGGACTCCACGTTTTGTTCGCACACCGAAAAATTTACAAGATGAAAATTTTATTCAGTATCACTTGGTCGGTTGTATGGTCTTCAATGGGAAAATGTTGCTAAGGGTATACTTCACAGCGCCAAATATTTATAATGATGCAAATCTGACAATAACCATAATTCTTGATGCGCTTTCTCATTGGTCTGGTAATATTTCTGAAGTTTTGTATCTACAATTGGACAACACTTGTCGTGAAAACAAAAATCAGATTGTTTTTAGATATCTAAACATGCTTGTTGAATTGAGAATTTTTCAGAAGGTAAAGGTTGGTTTCGTTCTTTTTGTGCACACTCATGACCATAATGATCAGATGTTTAGTCGTTTTTCAGTCACATTGAGGAGGAAGGAAGTTGGGAGCTTGCCATCATTAATTGAATGTATTAAGAAATCATACATGCCAGAGCCTACTTTTGATGTGTTGGAAGAAACTGTTGACATGCGAAGGTTTATTCTGGGATCGCGTGGTGAGGAGAAATGCATTGAACAACTTAATGACATTAGCTTCCAACATCAATTTCATATAAAAAAGAATCACGGGAAAACACTAATATGGGGCAAGAAGTATTCAACTACTACAGAATGGGCATCGTCATCAGGTTTGGAATTTTTGAAGTTCATTCCAAATCATCCAATATTTGCATCAAATATATTGTTATTACAATCAGTTGCTGAAGTTCATAATGCACACAGATAGAATAGAGATATAAATTATTCTGATTGCCTAGAAGAAATTAAAAATGTAATAGATATACATATGAGTACTTTGATATTGTTGATTCAATTTGGTGGGAGTCTTTTTTCAATAATCAAAGTGATGTCATTTCAAGAACAACAAATGAAGATATACCTTTGAAAAATCCATTTATTTGGCCACAAAATGTGTCAAATGAACACGAGGAAAGAAACATTGTTGAACAACAACAATCTCAAGGTATTATTAATTCTTCACAGGCAGAGGAAAGATAAATGTATATTGGTTCCAGAAGATCTCGTGCACAATGTGAAGCCATGGAAGACCTTTATAGGTGTTCAATACAGGATATTAAGGAGGGTTGCATGATTGCAGTGCTAGCATATGGAAATCCCAATGGTTATCCATTATGGGTTGTTAAGGTTATAAAGGTCATTACAAAAATGAAGATGTTACAAGTGTTGAAGTACATTGGTATGCCACAAATACACACCCATTCAATGGTGTGTATAAGCTAGAGATGGTAGTTGATAAAAAATTTGGCGGAAAGAGAAAAAGAAAGGGTACAGATATAAATCATTGCCGCACAGACCTCTTAAAATTGGAGGATGTTGACATACTTGTTTATGAATTCAATTTAACAAATAGAGGAACTCTTCATTTCAAGACGATAGAGATTCTGAAGAAGTTGTTACCAGAAGGAACAATGTTGAGATGGGAGTCTGCTGAAACCAGTCGTAGATCCAAAAGAATTTTGAAACCTGAAATGGTGGGCATGCATGTGGACTCAGATGGGGCACTAGTTGATGAAAGAGAAGAATATGGAACATCTTCATCTGCATCCAGTCATTCATCTGAAGATGTGAATTTTGATGGTGTGCCAAAAAATATGAGTGGTTTTGAATAATTGTCTAAGACAATTTATATAACTCATGTTTGTATCGTATCTTGAAATAAAATTTTTGATTTTCATATGGTTTTAAATGAAGTTATGAGTCATTTTTATGTTTGTTGGATTATATGTTTTAATTATGATGATATTTATTGTTTAGAATATCTACAATGCAACAATAACTTAAAGATATAATGTATGTTTCATTCAATCTACAAATAAGACATTTTGATTACTTTAGTCATGTAATTTGTTCATAATGTCATGGTTATTTAATTTTATGTTTGAAAATTTTCCAATTTTTTTTGTATCTTTAATGTTATGGTTAAAAACAATTAGAATTTTAGCGATATTTAATGTCATGTTATTATATGTTTAACAACATGGATGAAAACTAATAGAATTTTAATGTGTTTCAGATCCCATTATTTTATCTTTATCGTCATTATTAAAACATGTTGAAATTATACCTAGGAAAGAAAAATGTTATTCTACCAAAAACATTAGTGTGGTTTTTTCTCAAAAACAGTCGTTTTTTGCACAAAAAAAAAAATCAGTTTTATTGCCATTTTTTAAAAATGTTGAAAATTGACCCTAAAAAAAAACCATCATCAACACTTTTCATTTTCATGGTGTTTTTTGCACAATTTTTGCACAAAAAAATGGTTTTCATTGCCATTTTTAAAACATGTTGAAAATTGACCCTAAAAAAAACCATCGTTCCAGTATACACACTTTTCGTTTTTAGCACTGTTTTTCATGTTTTTTCTGGGGTTTTCTGGCCAGAGTTCCTGTTTTGAGTTTATCGTTCCCGTTTAAAGTTTACATTGTTATTTTCAGAATTCAAAAAGACGTCATCGTCAGTTCCTTCGATACAGTGCAATGTCAGAGCAAGAGGAATGGGAATGACAACAAAGGAGGTGGAACTGGAGTAGAGTGACGCTCTTCCAGAGGTGGAAAGAGAGACACTCTTCTAGGAAAAACAATCTAATTTTGTTAATCATTTTCTCGTTAAGTTCATTTCTGTGCTAGTTTTGAACTTCTAGGTTCTAAGTTTTGTAAATATGGGAACCATGATAATATAAAAGTTCTTTTAGAAGATTTTTTTTTTTAAAGTGAAATGGGTAGCACATCTCACCTGTGGTGACTGCAATTACATAATTTTTTTTTGGAATATGAGTTATCTTCTAAAGTAGACAATCTTGAATTCACCAACCAATTTCTAGGTCGTGCCTGTGAAATCCCAAGCACACCGTTTGTGATCTCAGGCTTGGGCTTGCAAATAAAACTATCAATCCTTGAATGCTTCAAATCACCATCCAAGTCCCCATAATTTGCCATTTTGGGGTAAAAGCAACACCAATGGCATTGATTTTGGCCAAAGCTTTGATAGATTAAAGACACATCCAATCCATCAGATTGATTAAAAGAAGGCGGCACAAAAGCGACATTACTCCATGATTAATCTACAAGAATTAAATATTTCCTTACACTCTAGTTGAAGCTCCATCACATCTTTGCATCGTTCTTCATTGTTGCTAAATCTTTATGTTCCCTCTTTTACAATATCATAATATAGTATAATCATAATAAAAGAATAAAAAATACTTATATATTAATAATATATATTAAAATTTTGTATAATAAATATTATTTTTTATTATTAAAAATTGACTTTAAAATATTTAAATATAAAAATAAAAATAAAAATTAATATTCTAATATTTTTATAGATTTATTTTTTAAAACCCAATAAAACTTAATTTTATAATAAATTAACTTAGAAACCAATGAAAAAAACAAAATATCTCAAGATTTAGAGATTAGAATCTTTCTTTTTTCATTTAGGATGGGATTTAGAAAACTTTAAACACATGACACTTCTCAGCAAATTCCATGAAAATACTTATATATTAATAATATATATTAAAATTTTGTATAATATATATTAAAATTTTGTATAATAAATATTTTTATTATTATTATAAATTGATTTTGAAACATTTAAATATAAAAGATGTAAATTATTATTTTTCTATATAATACTACCTAAGCACTCACAAGGGATTTGAACTAGTGACCTATCACAAGGAGTGTCTTAACAATACACCCATTCACTGTCAATCCAAAGCCCCATGGGCAAAAATTGTAAACTATTATTCAAATTTTCATATAGAGTTATTTTTAAAAACCCAATAAAACTTAGTTTTATAATAAATTTATTTAAAAACCAATGAAAAATCAAAATATCTCAAAATTCAGAGATTATAATCTTTCTTTTTTCATTTAGAATGAGATTTAGAAAACTTTAAAGGATAAGACATTTAGTAACTAATTCGTGCCACGTGTCAATTTTTATTTCGAGGAAGAGGACAAAAATACACAAATCTTATTGGTCAAATCTACCTAACCAAACCCATCATAAAAACACCTTTATATAAATATAATTATAATTTTTTCTATTTTTCAATTATAAATTTTATTTTTAGAATAAAATATGGATTTTAATACAAATATAACATTTATATATTATAAATTATAATTTAAATAGATTTAATAATTGAAAATACGTTACTTTTTAGTTATTATTAAAAAAATAATATAACGATTTTAAGGAAAAAGGTTAATAATTAAATTATCTATTGTAAATAAAATTAAATATAAATTATAATAAATAAATATACAACTAAAAATAACTTTTACAAATTCCTTTTTTTTATTGTACTTAATTTTTTATATTGAAAAACCATCTATTAATTTCTCATATTTTTTAAATTGAATAAATTTATTTATATCGAAAAAATCGTTTATATTTTTAATATTGAATTAAAATAATTTTAATTAAGTTAAGAATTATTTTGCAACATTGTAATATTTGATAATTGTAACATTACATAAATCATCATTTTTTTAAAAATATTAATTTGAAGATATTTATATTTCATTTCCTAAAAAAAAATGCATTTTTCTATTTTATTAGTAAAATCTAATAATTAATGACGGGTATGAGCTAATAACATTTTTTATTCTAATTTTTATATTTTTAGTTTTCAGAAAGAGTTAATATTTAATGTAATTAATCATTATTTATAGGTGTGATAGGGCATAATTTCAATGTTATCAAATGTTATGGATTTTAAATGATCCAAACAATGGCGCCAATATTAAAGTTATTTAGAACAAAATTTTCATTATAACCTTAGATATTGATATTATTTGTTTTTATGTTCACAATAAGACATATTTTTGGAACAAAATTCTCATTATGTAGCCCTTGTTCAAATGTGAGAATTGGTTCATACATTTCTAAGTTCAATAATTAAAATAAGTGGTAGAGAATGCTAGCTATGTGGCCTTGTTTAATACGAAATAAACCATAACTAATATGACTAAGGAAGTCCTAGTTAACTTTTCTATTCTTCTTCCATGTCTCTTATTAATGGATAGTATGATTGATTCGTGGCTTGCATGGATTCCTCGTGGCATTGAAGTGATCTTACAACGAACCAAAGCTTCTTTAATCTAATCAATTTTGTGAGGTTGATTCATTCAAACCAGTGATTTCAATATCATGGTTGTGATGGTTGTAATAATTAAGCTATAGGTGTGGTTTATATTGGAATTGGACTTGATGAATTTTGATTCTTCATCTAATAAATCATTCAATGGATGCTATGAAAAGTATTTGAACGAGTTTTTAATTTAAAAATCATTTATTTCATCAATTGATTATCGCTTAGTTGGATTCGTTGGGTTGATTCATTTTCAAAATGGTAAAAATAAAAACCCATTCATAAATTACAACACATCAAAGGGATCAGACAGAAAATGGATGATATACCTTCCCTGCGACACCAACATGAGAAGGATTAGAAGCATTTATGATATTCTTTCTGAATCACCGTGCATACTTGGCATGAAGATCCTGCGCCATTGAAGCTTCAAAACATCACTATCTAGTCCATGTAAGCCTATAACATTCTTATATTGAATGTATCTTTTTCTTTTAACTCTAAAAACAGATTCTTAATGTAAATATTTGTACATTTGGTTTAAAAAAAGGGGCAACTAACCCTACTTGCCGACCAGTCATGGTTATTCATAAATTCCAGCAATGTAATTATCAAAATCTTTTTATGGTTATTTATTTGATATCAATTTTTATTTCTGAACTGAAGAGGAAGAGGTCGTGAAATCTTGTAACAAGTTTATGTAATTATTTATTGAAACAGGTTATATTGTTTTTGTTTTTAGTGAAAATTGCTTAATTTTAAATTAGTTTTGAAATTTCTAAATAGATTTTATAAAATTGATTGAAGTTTTGAAAAAAATAAATACTAAACTAAATATTTTGAAAATCAAAAATAATTTTTTAAAATTTCTATTTTTATTTTCTGGTTCGTTTATGATTATGTTTAAAATTGAATTGTTAGAAAAAGAAATTATTTAAAAAACAAAAAATAAAAAAAAATCTTGTATGTAATCAAGTTAACATTTAATAAAGAGTATATCTATCAAATCTAAATATTTATGAAAATGAATTGTCATTGTATAAAGTACCAAACCAAGTGTCATAACATTTAATAAAGAGTACACCTATCAAATCTAAACATTTATGCTTAGTTTTTTGTTTTTTGTTTTTCACATGGCGGGAAAACCTATCATAACTCAGTTGTTAATCGATGTTTAGCTACAAGATCCACATATTCATGTTTTATTTTATTCTACAACTCTTACATTTCTTCCTCCAGGTATAAGTTCACACTCTGTTACCTGTGAAAACTTCAAGGATACAAAAGGAAAAGTTTTGTGTGAATAAATTATTAAAATAAAAAGTTTTTAAAAAATGGCATTCATAAATTAGTGTACCAAGCAGAGAACAAATAATACCTTTTTCTTCTCATATAGAATGTGTTTCTCTTCAACTGCATCTATACTGAATGTCAAATTAAGGATGTCACTAATATCATTCTATCAGCAGAAAGAGAACTTCGACGTTAAAATGAGGAATACATTAGTTAATTCATCAATGACTTGTATCGCATAAATAAAAATAGAAAATTAAAATGCTATGTTAATATGAGGATTGTTCATAGAGAAGACACATGGTAACTCCAGTTAAAAGAGAAGCAAGGAGAAGCCTATTAGAAAGAAATAACAACACCGCAAACTGCGAGATACCTCCAACATCCATTTCAGATTCTTATAATAACCAGGGTCAATAGCCTCAATGTCATGATATGTAACTTTCACACCAAGTATGTGCATGTAAAATGATCGGGTAAAATAGACATCTAGGAGTTGCCCATCTAATAATGCTTTTGTAACATGTAGAGAACGTAATCAACAAAAGATCAGAGAGCAACATATGCATGTTCCCTCCGCACCACTACGTATTTGTGTTCGTCGAGCTTATTTGCTGGAATATTCATATAATCAACTACTGATGCATTCAAATCGAAATCTTAATGGGCACCTATCAATGAATTTTCAAGGAGAAGAGGGCATTGATGTTGGTGGGTTAACAAGAGAATGGTACCAATTACTCTCTAGGGTGATTTTTGACAAAGATGCTCTATTGTTCATCACTGCTGGGAATGAATCTACTTTTCATCCCAATCCAAATTCGTTTATTCAAACAGAACATCTATCCTACTTCAAATTTGTAGGACATGTGGTAATGCTTCACTTAATCCAAATTTGGTTATTCAAACAAAACATCTATCCTACTTCAAATTTGTAGGACGCGTGGTAATGCCTCTCTTAAACTTTAGTGGATCATTAATCTGAAAGGGGAGGGGTTTTTAAGTTTAATCTTTCCCTTAAAATATGCAAATATTTGTTATCCTCGTTGAAGTTTGCAAATGTTGCGATAATTCAGGTGAATCGGCGACTGAAAGTTCGACTAGGCCTACCAATTGAAATATCAAGAAGCCTCATGATCTAGACGATTGGAAGTACCATAAACGAGATATCATTTCAACAATATTATCATTTTATATTATTTAATGTGAAAGATATAAATTATAACGAAAGATGAAGAGGATTTGTCCGGCTAGATTGTTAGATTTAAACTAACAATCCAAATGAATTAAAAGGTAAAGTTTTGTTTTGTTAATAGCTATTAAATTCTTAACTGCTGCCATAGGAGTTCAATGCTTTGAGCAGTTTTATTGCATCCATTGGTATTTGTATCAACCAAATTTTTGTTTCCAAACAAATTATCACTTTGATGCATCATCTTCTGTTTCGCATCAATTTGTGATAATAAATAAACATTGCCATCCTTGATACATTCCATACTTTTAGTATTTGAAATAATGACACCTGTTGTTGAAGAAGGTAACGATTCAGAAGACGTGTTTAAGGAATTAGCAACAACAATAACACCAGCAATTGAGGAATCACAACCTACATATTCAAAAGATGGACATGTATTTCTAGACCTCAATCCTGTGTCTAAAGCAAATTCAAGTTCACTCGCCTTTAACATTTCTCTAGTCTTGGAAAATGGTACTGTACATGTAGAACCAAACATAGATAACATACTATGAATGGAATAGTATGCCTCTAAACCTGTTTTTGCTTCGGAATTATCTGTGCCATTACCATTACGTGTTTGAACATTATTTTATGCTTAAAGGCATCCTCATTTTCACCCAGTTTAACTAACTCTTTGCATTGCACTAAAAAATATGACTTTTCCGATTCTTCTTGTGTTCACTAGTCACAATTACACCTTCATGCGAAACATCCTTGGATAATGTAACAAAATTGTGCTTCAGTGATCTTGTCTCTAAAGAGGTTGTCAATTCCTCAATTCTAGAGAATAATTTCTTACCAGATGATTGAATAACAAAGACTTCAGAATCAGTAGAATCATCTCTACTAACTTCACTAGCAGACTTAGAAGAAACCAGGGCTCGCTCTTCAGAATTCTTAGGTGCGTATTCTCTACCTCTCCACATTAATATATGCTCTTTATCAAACAAAAGCAACACACAAGGAACCAGTTCCTTAAGTTTGGCACCTATCCTTTTGTAATCGCTAGGTTTCATTCCTCGGCAATTTATCCGCACCAGATCACATTCTTCAAAAGCCTCTCTGACATTTTTGACAAGATTAAAGTAGACACCATTTTTTCCTAATTTACAAATGGGTGGTAGACGACGTCCTTTTCTTCTTAATGCATCTGCTTCTTCTATTGTCATCCCAACAGGAGCTCACTCAATCAGCTTCAGATAGAGAGCTGTTGCAGGATTCCAATGCATCAAGGGAAAAGTTGGACGGTTTTTGCAATAATAGTTCCAGCCCCAAAAAAGGTATTCTACTACACCAACACAACAAATGATCTTTCCACCAGTTTTCTCCTCCAGATGATAGCAAACATCATCCATGTATACTGTTGGAACACCTTTGCATTTTATCTTACAAACCCGTTGATGTCTCCAATGAGTATGTATCAATTCTAACATATTGTGTGTCAATCCATCCCTTCCAAGATTAACTTAATGATTCCCTGAATGCACTTCTCGACGAGCTCGTTAATCTCGTTCCTCAACAAAGACTCCCCTAGTATCTCATCTCGGGTCCTGGCATCTTATTTGTGTTGAATTTTGTAGCTTGGGAGGTACTCCAAGCCCTATGGGTTCAAGGGTTGGAGGACAAAGCACCATAAGGGTAGCTTGTGGGCTTGGAACCCAAGAAATGGGTTTTGGAACCAATCGTGTTTTTGGGTCAGAACCATGATGGTTTCATGACATGTGATGGATGAGGATGATAGTTCTTGGAAAGACATTTCCAACGCATCGAAAATCGTCCGAATCTGAGTTGTTGTTTGGGAGATATTGAATTTTGAAGTCGACATAATAATTATGGGTTTTTTTAAGCAGGCCGACATGAGTTCCAGGTAGGCCGACATGAGAAATTCCATAAAGACGTGTCGGTTCATGATTGGGTTCGGGGAGGCCTCATTTAGTATAAATAGAGGTTGAACGGAGTCATTTAAGGCATCCATTTTGGTGTAATACACTCCAAGATAAGCTCTGAAGTTTTGGTGGAGGAAGAGGAAGGTCTAGCCGCAACAAAGGGAGCATAAGGACAACGTGCA
Organism: Pinus tabuliformis; assembly: GCA_031772625.1. NCBI lineage: Eukaryota > Viridiplantae > Streptophyta > Pinopsida > Pinales > Pinaceae > Pinus > Pinus tabuliformis. The sequence goes on along the minus strand of CM062816.1, from coordinate 686,547,035 downwards.
GTCCCTGTTTTGGAGGTCAAGGTACAGTTGTGACTGAGCCAAAGTGCTGTAGGTGACAACGTGGCATTTTTAAGGGATGTTTGGGCTTGTTTAAGGGCTGACTTTATTGCGGATTGCTGGGTAGTGGAGACCGAGTAGTAGGGGCACATGCTGGGTTGTTTTGTTGACTGTTGGGAGTGTTTTTTAGGAGGGCTGAAGCCACAACCTGTTGATGTGCTAGGTTGTAGGCCATATCCAACAACAAAGGCTATTCTCTGCATGCGTTTAGGTGCACAGGACGTTAAAGGGGCAACGTATGAGTGGAAGAGCCCATCAAAGGAGAACCATAGTCGAAAAGCTGCCTGGAGGTTGACTGTGTAAAGGGTGTAGGCCTGGAAAGTGTGACCTAACCAAAGGTCTAGTGTAAAACAATATAGCAAGGTGCAAAGACAATGTTGGAGGAGTGTTGGGTCAAGATATTTGACCAGTTTGATGATGTGACTATGGAAGGCAAGTATTGGAGTGGACAAGGGTGTCTGGAAGACTTCAATAAAGAGTAGATTTTGCAATGGAGGATTGGGAGTCTTAGAGCTAGTGGAGGGCAGTGTCATTGACCACCCAAAAGGATCCCTTGACAAGCCATATTGAAGGACAAAGAGTAGTTGAAGGTTGGGTGAAGGACGGTGCCAAAGTGCAGCACTTTGATGGATGAAAGTTACTGCTAGCCTGGCAGATTGGAGCTCGGGTATTGGTCTGCTCAGAAGAGTAGATTGGATCATCCCAACTACACTGTGCAGAAGGACGTGCAACAATGTTAGAGCGCATCCCTCCTGAAGTCTCAATGTGTGGTGGCCTTGATGGACTAAGGCACTTCTAGTGAGTAGAACGGGTGCGATGGACCGATAGGACAAGATACGATAAGAAGTGTTGCAACCAAGTTTGTCATTGTATCTTGTAACCATAGACTATTGTATTTATCAGTTTGGATTAATATAACGAATATTGGTGATTGTACATCATTGTACAATTTTGTTTAAAATTGTGTTCATTGTGCATTGTATGATTTACTGCTTTAGATTTTTTGTTGTGCAAAGTAGTTTATGGTTGAGACTCTTGGTTTGGTAGCGTCAGTGATTTAAGACTCTAACCTAGATCCAAGGTCACAGAATTTCAACATGGTATCAGAGGATATCTGAGCTACTTTGAAAGCTAGTAAATCAGAGTTTGCACAGTGAAGTACAACGTGAGAGGGAGTTGGTCACATTATGAGTGAAGGAGTCACTACAATGTCAAAGTTGCAGGTTGGTCTCTAATATGAAGACAAGTTGGAAGGGTTGTCCAATTACACTACTTGGAAAGAAAGGATCAAGTTGCTCTTGTAGGTCAACAGGATCTGGGATTTTACCGAGAAAGAGATCAAGAAGCCATCTGACCCTAATTAGTTGGAAATATGGGAAGACTTGGATACGTAAGTGAGGTTGATCATCCTTGATGGTGTGAAGGATCCCTTGATACCTCATGTGTCTGGAAAGAACAATGCACACGAGATGTGGATGGCTCTTCATAATTTGTTCCAAAATAAGAACGAGCACTGCGTGTTGGTATTGGAGGATAAGTTGAAATACACTGAGATGATAAATGGTGAAGGAATGAATTCATATATAACAAGGATATCTCAGGTTCCAGATGAGCTTACTGCTCTCAGGGTCAAAGTTTCAGATGCAAAGATGGTAAGGATTGCCTTGAAAGGGTTCACCGAGGAATGGAAACCCTTCATCAAAGGAATCATTGCCAGGAGAAGCTGCCAGACTGGAATAGACTATGGGACAACTTCATTCAGGAAGAGTTGCAAGACGAGGATCTTCATCCTTCCAAGAAGGTAGATGAGGACATGGCACTTCCAGAAAAAATGAAGGATAAGCAGAAGGACTTGAGTAAAATCAAGTGTTTTCATTGTGGCGAGATGGGTCATTATGTGTCAAAATATCTGAAGAAGAAAGGAGATGATGAGAAGAAAAAAGGGAAGCAGGCCTCCCTTATTGCCCATCAAGCAAAGATGGAAGAAGAAGAGGATGCCCTTTCACTAATTTCTCATTTCTCAGAAAGTACTATCAAAGAAGATGGATGGTACGTGGACAACGATGCGATGAAGCATATGACAAGGTCATAGGATGTTTTCGAGACTCTAGTTAAATGGGACTTGAAGTTGCACATGGTGTTGGGTGACAAGAGTCAGTTGGAGATTCGAGGATTGGGTGTGGTGCCATTCAGGTTGGAGATAGGACGTATGTTGAGGGTCCAGGATGTACTATTTGTACCAGGACTCAAGTATAATGTGCTCTCCATCTCGATGATGGAGAGGAAGGGTTTTGAGGTCTTGTTCCAAGATGGGAAGGCAAGACACAAGGCTATAGGATCTAATTCTAATGGGATTGTACTTGGAGTTAGGTAGAATGGTCTCTATAGGTTGACAGGAAAACCTAAGGATCATATGAAGAAGCAGGGGTAGGTCTAGGTTTGAAAGGAGCAGCAGGAGGTGCAGGAGCAGTTTCAGGCTTCAAAGGAGCAGGTGCAGGTTCCCGAGAAGAAGGTAAAATTTTCCAAGAAAGTCCAGGATTTAGAGGCTCACAGGGAGTCAAGTTCGAGAGGGAGGTTGCAGACTCATAGGGAGAAACTGCAACCCAAGAAGAGCGCATGGTCAGTGGGGAGAAAGGGTGCTTCCACATATGGCACGAAGGAACCATGGAAGGAATGGAAAGCGTTTCAGGAAAAGAAAAAATAAGCAGGAGGTTTCGAGCGACAATGACACTTCCGAGGGAGGCATATTTCATGCTTCTAGGATTATTGCTATTGTGAGTAATAGGAGTTGGGCAAGTGTTGTGAGCAATGATGATGAAGATGAAGTAATTTTGAGGCATGGAGGTACCTCCCTTACTACGAGGGATTGTTGAATTTTGTATCTTGGGAGGTACTCCAAGCCCTAGGGGTTCAGGGGTTGGAGGAAAAAGCACCACAAGGGTAGCTTGTGGGCTTGGAACCCAAGAAAGGGGTTTTGGCACCAATCGTGTTTTTGGGGCAGAACCATGATGGTTTCATGGCATATGATGGATGAGGATGATATTGATCGTAAAGACGATTCCAACGCATTGAAAATCGTCTGAATCCGAGTTGTCATTTGGGAGATATTGAATTTTGAAGTCGACATAATAATTATGGATTTTTTTAAGTAGGCCGACATGAGTTCCAGGTAGGCCGATGTGAGAAATTCCATAAAGACGTGTTAGTTCATGATTGGCTTCGGGGAGGCCTCATTTAGTATAAATAGAGGTTGAATGGAGTCATTTAAGGCATCCATTTTGGTGCAATACACTCCAAGATAAGCTATGAAATTTCGGTGGAGGAAGAGGAAGGTCTAGCTGTAGTAAAGGGAGCATAAGGGAAGTGTGGAGTTCCTGTTTTGGAGGCCGAGGTACAACTGTGATTGAGCCACAGTGCTGTAGGTGATAGCGTGGCATTTTTAAGGGTTGTTTGGGCTTGTTTCGGAGTTGACTTTATTGCGGATTGCTGGGCAGTGGAGACCGAGGAGCAGGGGCACATGCTGGGCTATTTTATTGACTGTTGGGAGTGTTTTTTAGGAGGGCTGAAGCCACAACTTGCTGTTGTGTTAGGCCGCAGGCCATAGCCAGCAACAAAGGCTGTTCCATTCCCGCATTTAGGTGAACAGAGGCTGAAGGGGCAACGTATGAGTGGAAGAGCCCATCCAAGGAGAACCACAGTCCAAAAGGTTCTTGGAGGCTGACTGTGTAAAGGGTGCGGCACTTGAAAGTGTGAACTAACCAGAGATGCAGCGTACATCAGTACAACAAGGTGCAACAACAACATTGGAGGAGTGTTGGGTCAAGATATTTGACCAGTTTGGATCAATTTGATGATGTGACTGTGGAAGCCAAGTATTGGAGTGGACAAGGGTGTCTGGAAGACTTCAATAAGGAGCAGATTCTGCAGTGGAGGATTGGGAGTCATAGAGCTGGTGGAGGGCAGCGTGATTGACCACCTAAAAGGAGCCCTTGACAAGCTATCTTGAAGGACAAAGAGTAGCTGAAGGTTGGGTGAAGGACAGTGCCAAAGTGCAGCACTTTGATGGACGAAAGTTGTTGCTAGCCTGGTAGATTGGAGCTTGGGTATTGGCCAACCCAGAAGAGCAAATTGGATCAACCCAAGTACACCGTGCAGAAGGACGTGCAACAATGTAAGAGGGCAACCCTCTTGAAGTCTCGATGTGTAGTGGCCTTGATGGACTAAGGCACTACTAGTGAGCAGAACGAGTGCGACGGACCGACAGAACAAGATTCGAGAAGAAGTGTTGCAACCAAGTTTTTCATTGTATATTGTAACCATAGACTGTTGTATTTATCAGTTTGGATTAATATAACGAAGGCTGGTGATTGTACATCATTGTAGAATTTTGTTTAAAACTGTGTTCATTGTGCATTGTATGATTTACTGCTTTAGATTTTCCGCAGTGCAAAGTGGTTTATGGTTGAGACTCATGGTTTGGTAGTGTTAGTGATTTAAGACTCTAACCCAAATCCAAGGTCACAAAATTTCAACAATTTGGGGCCGTTATCCACAAGAAAAGGGTCGGGTGCCTCGACATACTTCACGCCCTTCTTTCCGGGTAGAGGAGGGTTGAAGGAATCCAACTCGGGAAGCTAATTCTTGCTCTTTGGAAGAGATGCTTGTCCAGTCCATGGCCTGTTTATTGTGGGCAGCCCGAAGGGAACGAAGGGTGGCTCCATGAGGGCTAGAGGCTTCACCTTAGGGGTCTCGGTTGTAGCTGAATTTGAACTCGAATGGTGCCCCTTCTACTTTGTATGATGTTCTGTCGCTGCTGACTGTGACTCGTCAGTCGTCCCTAGCTTGGTTGTATAGTGGCCCATGTATCTGTACACTTTCTTGATCTTGCTCTTGCCTTGGCGTTTTGCCTTTTCTTCTTCGGGATTATCACAAACAAATTGGGTGCCTGAATTTCCATTCTCCTGCTGCTCCTAGTTGTGGTGCCATTGCTTCTTCTTATGAAAGAGGGGAGGAAGAGTGGGCAGAGTGGGAGTCAGAAAACGATAATTATTGTTGGTTTTAGTGTTGGAAGGAGGAGGAATTGCAGAAGGTGAGGAGAAAATATTGAAGGAGGCACCGTTGTGAATTGCTGCCAGCACCTGTTAATTATTAACTATGCAACCTGTTAAGGCGGATAGTTAACCATTTTCTGTTGCATGGTTAAGACGGAGGCATCTGAGCGCGACAGTTTAGGAGGGCGATGCATTTTAGAGTTGGTGCGTGGAGGATGCGCATAGATGTCAAGTGGAGAGCAGAAGGGTGAGTAAAAATATGTGTACATATGTTAGATACATATGAGAAGTGTAGACGAAAACCAGAGGTCCATTGATTCAAAAGAAGGGCCTATTGGCCTAAGCATATATCAATTACTTTTTACATAAGACGCAAGTATTAATCAACAACGCTACATATTACACTTGTTTACTAATGTCTTGAATCTTGATTGATATGAAATTTTGACCATTTTTTTTTTTGTAATTAAATAATTTTTTTTTAAAATGTTACTTCATCGTGGTTACTTCATTTGATATCGATTATTATTTTTGAATGTAGAGGTTGTTAAATTTTGTCACAGGTTTATTTATTTATTTACCAATGCCTTGAATCTTGATTGATGTGAAATTTTGATAAAAAAATTAATTTGTTTATAATTAAATAAAACAAAAATAGGATATGTTTATTTATTTTTGTATGAGTGTTTTTCTAATTGAATGATGCTGGCATGTCCACGGGGTCTTGGATAGACAATGATCGGGTGCTTTTTTAAGGTACTCCTTGATGTGAAGTCACTGGTTCAGCTCCCTCCCCGATTAGAGTGATATATTGGACATGATGAAGATGTAATCCTAACAAACTTACAATTTTTTTTAAATGATATTGACATAATTTTATTTGAGAAATTTAAATTTAAATAAAACAATGTCATTATATATTTAAAAAAAACACCAATAACACATATCAACCACATTTATTTATAATAAAAACCACCATTTACCAAAAACATTCAAAAAAATATTGTATATTCTAAAAGTTCAATGCTAATAAAATCTTGAGTTTTGAATAAAAGTACAATGATTTTGTGACTGACTAGTTTGGCTTCCGCATCTAAAGCGTCCATAATCGAAGAAAATGCACAAGCGATGTTGCTAATGTTGGAAGATTGGTAAAACTAGCAATTGCCCTAAAAAGTGTAAAAAGAGGCCGATAGATTTTTTAAATTAGAAAAATAGTATGGAAATTGGAAAAATGATAAAAAAATGCATTTATAGATATGTATTCAGCTCATAAAAATGAAGGACCCCCATAACAAAAATGAAGGCCAGGATGAGTTTGGCTAGTAATTGAAGGGTGAAATAATCACAAATATTCAAACTAAGAATATTAAATAATCACAAATTCTCAATTGCATAAATAGTATGAAAATTGGAAAAATGATAAAAAAATGCATTTATAGATATGTATTCAACTCATAAAAATGAAGGACCCCCATAACAAAAATGAAGGCCAGGATGAGTTTGGCTAGTAATTGAAGGGTGAAATAATCACAAATATTCAAACTAAGAATATTAAATAATTACAAATTCTCAATCACAAATATTCAAACTAAGAATATTAAATAATCACAAATTCTCAATTGCATAAATAGTATGAAAATTGGAAAAATGATAAAAAAATGCATTTATAGATATGTATTCAGCTCATAAAAATGAAGGACCCCCATAACAAAAATGAAGGGGAGGATGACTTTGGCTAGTAATTGAAGGGTGAAATAATCACAAATATTTAAACTAAAAATATTAAATAATTACAAATTCTCAATTGCATTACCCTCAGATCAATGAAACACCAATTTCATTAAGACAATAGATTTTTTAAATTAAAAGAATAGTATGAAAATTGAAAAAATGGTACAAAAAATGCATTATAGATATGTATATCATATGTATTCAGCCCATAAAAATGAAGGACCCCATAACAGAAATGAAGGCCAAGACGAGTTCCGCCAGTAACTGAAGGGTGAAATAATCACAAATATTCAAACTAAGAATATTAAATAATTGCATTACCGTCAGATCAATGAAACACCAATTTCATTAAGACAACGATATCTCCTCGTATGAGGATCTTTATTATCTTCACGAGTAAGACACTTTATTGACAAGCCACGGGAACACGGGTGGACAACTTTTTCCAAATTCGGATTGAGAATATTCATCGACAACGATATCTTCACGAGTAAGACACTTTATTGACAAGCCACGAGAACACGGGTGGACAACTTTTTCCAAATTCGGATTGAGAATATTCATCGAAAACGATGATTTTGCACGAGCAAGGATGATTCTCTGTACATATACATACGTTCATGTAGTTCTGCAGTGCGCTGAGCTCCTAAGGAAATTGAAAGTCCATGAAGTGGGCAAAGGCCACTTGGGCGTGGCGAAGCTTAGGTGCCAACGCAAAAGCTGAATCCGTAGGCCTCTCCCCAGCTATATATGGTCCCTGCATATATATGGTGCGCAGATTCCTATACTGGGGCAAATTCCAATATATTTACCCTGAATAAGAGTCTTTATACAAAAACCCGTCAGTCAGGTCGAATGTAGCATGAGCAAATTGACCAGAACAGAAAAAAAGAATTCGCGAATTCTTAATTTCTTTACCTAACGAAAAATTCAAAAACACTACTGGATATTCGTTCTTAGAAATAAACCTAAATCCACGAACAAACAGAACCTACGGATTATTGCAGTGTACATCAAGACCACAACGTTCAAGAAAATTTTCTATGAATGTGCTGAACAGATTGCCTTTCCCTAGAGCTTTCTTTCAGCAGATGATTCCCCAAATACTAAACACAGAAATGCTCACGCACCAACATTTGAACCAAATATTATCAAATTAATCCGAATTGGAGAAACTAAAGCTGTTACTGCAACTTAACTAAATACAATGAATTCTGTCAATTTTCCTTCAGCAAGAACGTGTTCTTTAAACATTAAAAACATGCATATCTGAAGCAGACGAGAATTACCTGAATTGAGAGGGTTAAAAGGTAATGGCAATTGATCTCTACGCTTTTCCTTGAAACGTTGATCTCTACGCTTTTCCTTTAAAGCGAGGCGATTGTGGCATGCAATGCAAACTCAACTTCTTCAGAAAAGTCCCCGCACCATACCAGCAGCTTCTTGGGCAGTTATTCGAATTCACATGCCTTTCGAAGAGTAGTGGTTGGAGCGTGACTCCATCTGTACTGTCTCCTTGTCAGTAGGCTCTTCTAATGGAAAAACTACTCAAATACAAACTAATAGAAGAACTGCTCTCTTATCTTTCAAGAAACCATACCTATACCTACTGCCTACGCGCACTGTATGTATATGCTCGGCTCTTCCCCGCTAGAATAAGGCTCCTGCTCACTGCTCGAATGCATCGAATTAGGCTTCTGTGTTAGGGGTAAGGTTGTGCGTGTTTCAAGATCTCCACAGCTGAAGTGATTGGATTTTGAGAGAGAAGGGCAATTTACCATCTCTGCATTGAGAGGAAGGAATCCATCGGTTTTTGGCGCCCATAACACAAATGGATATCATTCTGCATGAAGGACGAAGACCATAATAGAAATACCTATGAAGGATGAAGACCGTAATAGAAATTCCTACCATTTCGTCTGAAGGATGATGAAGAGCATGACGAGACAGGATGATGAAGAGCATGACGAGACGGGTGGCGCTAAAAACCTAAAAATGTGTTACAGATGTCAGTGGAAAGCAGACGGGTCGCGCTAAAAAACTGTGCACAAATGTCAGACGGAGATCAAAAGTGTAGACGGTCCAGGTGTCAACATGAGATTGAAAAGGACGACGAAAGTCTGTTTCAATAGGAAAGGCCTATCGGCCTAATTAACTTCTTCATTTTTAATTTTATTTGTAAATATATATCTTTAAAAAGTTAAATAATATAAAACAATTTTTACAATTCTCTTTATTATTAAATAATAATAATATTTAATTATAAAATAAATTTTATAATTAATTTTTTCAAAAAATATTATATTTCTAAACTTTTATAAAAATGTAGAATATAAAAATCTATACGGTTTCACACTTTTAATAGTGTTATTATGACTTTAAGTTTATATAATTTCAAACAATATATTTAAGTTTATATATTTCTAAATATTTTTTATTTTCCGAAAATTTATTAATATTGCTTTGATTTTTAAATTTATAATTTCCAAAATTTCCTTGATATTACCATAATTTTTAAATTTATAATTTCATAAATCTATAATGTTCCAAAAATGCTTTGATATCGCCCTGACTTAAAATTATAATTTCCAAAAGTCTATAATTTTTCCAAAAGTTCTTAATCTCGCCGTGACTTTTAGGTTTACAGCTTTTCTTCCCAAAATTCCTCGCTATCCCTAGAAGATAAAGCATTCTTCACACTTTGATTATTGTAAGAAAAAACACAGTCAACCTTCACCTCGGCTTGGATGTTAAAGTCTATAATTTCCGAACAAATCGTTGATATTTCGATTTGAATCCTTGATGTCTACATTGTTTGTATAGCACGACCAAAGAAACATAAAACGTTCTTGACAATTACATTTTTTATCATTGAATTCCAATGAAGCTTGACCTTGACTTGAATTTTAAAGTATAATTAAAAAAAATTCTGTTTCAGTAAAGAATGTGGTGTCACCCTTTCGCAAAATTCTTAGATGACAGTGAAATGGTAAAAGCTTATTCGTCACACTTTAATGATAATTGAACCTTGACTTGACTCAGATTTTAAAGCAAGGTTTCTTAAAAAATACGTCTCTATATTTATTTGGAAGCAGAACACTCCAAAACCGCCCATCGCGCACTCTGTACAATTGACAAACAATGAACCTTGACCTTGACCTGCATTTTAAAACCCTAATTTTCAATCCGCGGAATGCTCGGCGATGCAGGAAGAATATCTGGATGTTTCATGCTACAGTCACCGATGATTTCGCTGTAACAGGAGTCGCCCGGAGTCAATATTCCCTGCTACCTGATAGGCCTCTAAAAAGCAAATGGCCAAAATAGTGGTCGTCGAATTGTCAGGCGACCACGACAGGCACAGGTAAAAATTAATGTATTAATATTCAACATCCATTTATTATTTCCCCGGGAGCATTATATCTCAAGTGAAGTAATTGATTCAAGATGTTTCCATGGCTCAGCCTTCTCCTTCTCACAGCATTCATCTACCTTGTCATACCACCTTTTCCCGCACAGGCCGAGCAGGACTCTCGACATACCGCTTTCGTCTTCGACAGATTTGATGGTAGTAATTTGAAATTGGAAGCGGAGGCTTCAGTTATCCGCTCAAAATCCGTGCTTTCCCTCACAAATCAGTCGCGTTTCATGATAGGGCGCGCGCTGTATTTCAATCCCGTGCAGATGAAAAGAAACGAGACGCCTTCCTCGTTTAGCACTACCTTCGTTTTCTCCATAGTACCTGCTCCCTCTAAGGCAGGCGGAAGCGGATTAGCCTTCTTCATGACACCCTACAAGTCTCCCATGGGCGTTATGTCATCCCAATATATGGGCTTGCTTAACCTCACCGGAAACGGGCAGCCATCCAATCACTTGTTCGCAGTTGAGTTCGATACGTGAAAGAATGTGGAATTAGATGACCCAGATGACAACCATGTGGGCGTGGATATCAACAGCCTCATCTCAGTCAACGCCATGACCGCTGGCTTTTGGAATGGCGGGCAATTCCATAATTTGAGCCTCAGGAACGGACAGAACTTACAGGCCTGGATCGATTACGAACATTCTAAAAGCCGCCTCAACATTAGCGTCATGCCAGCCGGCTTGCCAAGACCGCAGAGGCCGCTGATATCTCTGAAAATCGACCTGCGCTACGTTCTGGAGGAGAAGATGTTCGTTGGCTTTTCAGCGGCAACGGGGACGTTGACTGAAGACCATTACGTTCTGGCGTGGAGTTTCACCACCGAAGGCACGGCGCCGGACCTTGAGGTGTCGCTTCTCCCGTCGTTTGCTAACATGTATTCCAAACGTCGGGGGTCGAGGATTCATAGCCGGAGTCACTGTGGCATCTCTGGTTCTCTTCTCGTTGATTGTTGCGGCCGTGTTTATCAAAAAAGCAAAGAACAGGGAAACGATCGAAGACTGGGAGAAGGAATATTGGCCCTATCGATTTACTTACAAGGAATTGACCGCTGCCACTAGCAAGTTCCTAGACGAAAACATTTTGGGGCAAGGGGGTTTCGGCAAGGTTTACAAGGGCGTTCTCCCCAGCAGCGGCCAAGAAGTCGCTGTGAAATGCCTATCGAAGGAGTTCACGGAGGGAATGAAGGGGCTCGTCTCAGAGATCTCAAGCATGGGCAGCATACAGCACCGGAACCTGGTTCAGCTTCTGGGGTGGTGCCGGAGGCAAAAGCAACTCTTCATCGTTTCCGACTACATGCCCAACGGCAGCCTGGATAAAATCATCTTTGGGAATTCGACAACAATCCTGCCGTGGCCTCAGCGATACGCTATCCTCAAGGGTGTGGCTGCTGGGTTGCTGTATCTTCATGATCAATGGGAGAAGACGGTCGTCCACAGAGATATCAAGTCGAGCAATGTGCTGCTGGATTCGGAATTCAACGGGCGACTGGGTGAGTTCGGCCTGGCTCCGCTGTATGATCACAGCGAGAATCCGCAGAAGGCTCATGTGGTGGGAACGCCGGGGTACATTGCGCCGGAGCTGATACACACGGGGCAGGGCACTCCCAGCTCGGACGTGTTCAGCTTCGGGGTTTTGCTGTTGGAGGTGGCCTGCGGGAGAAGGAACGTGGATCCGTTAACGGAGGCGGAGAAGATGATTTTGACGGAGTGGGCGTGGGAGTTGTACACGGAAGGGAGGCTGGTGGAGGCATCGGATCCAAAGCTGGGGAAGCGATATGATGTGGTGGAGATGGATAAGGTCCTGAAATTGGGGTTGTTGTGTTGTAATCCAAAGCCAGAAAGCAGACTGGAAATGCGGCATGTTTGTCAAATACTCACTACTTTGTTAGACGTGAGTATTGTGGGTCGGTAACCGATAACCGCATGATATACTGTATAAGTTTTCACCGTGAAGTAAGGGCTTTGTAGGCCTGAAATTTTGGAAGGCGCGAGTGGTTTGACCTTTGGGCGGCTAATGGTTTAACGACCGTTAAATAGAATAAAAGATCAAAAGTGTAGACGGTCCAGGTGTCAACGTGAGATTGAAAAGGACGACGAAAGTCTCTTTCAATAGGAAAGGTCTATCGGCCTAAAAATATTACTTTCCTTGGAATATTGACAATGAAAAAAAAAAATATTTTGCGTTAATTTATGCCTTTCATTTTTGCAAAGGTATTGTTTAAACTTGAATCTAAATTATTTTAATGATTTAATATAGTGTTTTTTTTTAATAGGAATGGTTGTTTTCTGTTAAAATGCCATAGTTTTATTGGTCATTGTAATACATTTTTTTTAGATACGTCCAATAAAATTCAATTGTGGATCAAAATATCAAAATTGAGTCTATAGAGAATAATTGGCTAATTATATTTATTAGTTAATTTAAAAATGATTTTTTTATTTTTAACATAATCTTCTAATAATACATTAAATAAGAATATAATTAAGAAAAAATAAGCTTGGGTAGTTTATTATGAAAATTTTAAGGTTTGAAATTTATTTTGAAATTAAAAAATTTTGGTGGATTTTTAATGTGCAAATTGTAAGATTTTTGGTGATATTTTTGTAAAAATATTCAAATTATTAATGATTATATATAGTCTATAAATTTTTGATGATTTTTAAGGTAAAATAATTTTATACTATAAAACCTAGGCGAATCATTTTCACACCTGCGAATATTAACCCCTAAAATTTTCTCTAATGGTCTAACTAACATTGTCCATGTCCATATCAAGAAGAGGTGATACATAATTTCTCTCTCCTTATCTGTAGTTGATTCGACTGATATATGAATCCAATCTCTAGCCATGCTCTAATAACTCAACAATTAGTTGATAGCCAACCTATGATGAATGTTTTCCTACCTTAATTCTTGAATTTCATGACTATAGTAATTCAACTATTCCACATGCAAATCTGCCTCCCTATCTCTTACATCATCTTGAGCTCGAACCTTTGCCATCATGTTAGCAATGGCTAATTTGTTTTCCAACAACACAATTTCTTGGTTTCTCAGTTGCCTGTTTAAATCTAAAATTTCACACCCAAAGCATCTCCCCTCATGCTTGTGTCCTAACTGATTTCAAATCCATACATCAAATCAACTAGAAAACCCTTTCCTACCTTCACCCCCACAATTCTACACCTACAACAATTGAGTTGCCCCAAATTTCCAACTAATCCCCTCAATTCTTTTGACAAGCTCTATATTTTCTTCCAAATAGTAAGACAAACCAACCAAAGTGGACCCCATTCCACCCAATGATGCCATAGAATACTCGGCCAACGCCATGATGAACCATGCCTTAAACAAACCATAGAGCAACTACCTAGTATGCTAGAACATGGTCACTTTTAGATTTTCCTATCACCCAAGCTAAACTTGCGAATAATGAAGGAGATCCAATTTACCATGATATCATATCTAAGATTTTGGCATGATAATGAAATTTCCAACATACATCAATGATGAAGTGAAGGGATGGTTTATTAAACCTCCCTTGTTGCTTCCCATAATATGACACACCCTCTGCTGCATGGTTGCATGATGAGAGAGTTTGCAAGGTGGTGGTCCCTCTAGGTGACACACTTTTTCCTTTTAATATGTTGATCTCCTCATGATTATTCGAAATGACAAGGGGACCCCTGAAAAAATAAAAAAATTGAATTTTGTTAAAATAATGGAAATAAGGTCCTAACTACACCTTGTTTATTCTGTAGTACCTACTAGTCAAGCTATCATGATTCTTTAACTAGTTTGTTTATGACACTAGTTAGTGTTCTTAGAACATGATAGTATTTCACCTCTTCAAATACTTCTTGTAAAACTATTGTGACTTTTCCAAAATATATTTCTTAAGGTTTTTATTATTAACTTAAAATATCTAACAACAGTTTTTCTTATATATTCTAGCATCAACTAGTCTCATCCTCATAAAGAGGGCCAACACCTTAACTTGATTGTTGAATGCTCTTGAAATGAGTTTCCTTCATTTCCTTTAGGACTAAAGATGATCCCTCCTACTCGTGCCACCTCTGGATTAAATTTTGATGCATCATTAAAAAATAACATGCACCTTCTTTGAGCCCATCTCTAATTTGTAAAATCCTTCTCCCCCATTATGATCTTCCATTTTTCTATTTTTGGAATATGAATTGTCTTAATTTTGTTCACCACTTACTGATAATTAAGCATGTGATTCACTTGTGACCTCTCTTCATGATTCATGTTTGGGCACAAAAATTCCTTTAATCTCTTAATCTAGATTACTTTTGATATCGAACTACATGCCTAATTTTCTAATCTTGTAGGCAATAGAAGTGTCTACTGAAAAATTGCTTTATTTACTGAAAACCATATTTCCTAGCCAAAAACATTTGGGACCAACATCCATGGACATTTGAAGATAAATTTTCTACGAAACGAGCCTGCATACCTACACTTCCACCCAACAAAAATTCCAACCCATGAGTTGTGAAGTATAACCTTATCTATACTTTCCTTGAATCCGTGCTTCCAAATTTGCTAAGAGTATTGGCAATGAGAGAACAAATGCAAAATTGTTTCATTTTATGCACAACATAAGATATATCTTAAAAGCTCTTGTATTCCTTTATTTTGTTAATCATCAACTGTTAATAATTTCTCATGCACTATAATCCAAGAAAAGGCATTTATTTTTGGAAGGGAATCTCCTTACCATGCAAGTTTGCATATTCATGATTGAGGAGGGCTAGGAGAATTCAATACAAGGCTACTATAACCTTCCTTAATAGGGTATCCTTTAAAGTTCCACCCACTTTCATTTAGCTTGGTAAGATCAATTGGAGTGCATTTAACTAAATGTTTAAATAGAAGACCGACCTTAGACGACAACCGATTGAGAGATAATATGTCTTCCCAAGCCTTCTAGTTCCCTTCTTCACTCCAATATGAAATGTCTAATATATTTTCCTATCCTTTCTCCACAAAACAAATTTTCAAGGTACTTATCTCTTCTATAGCTTCTAGGGGGTTCCTTAGGATGTGACATTCCTATAAATTGATCCATACCCCATTACTTGACACCCATTCTATTTTTGATTGAATTAATGGCATTGTTATCTTGCACAATTTCCAAATCCTTGAGCCACTTTTTTTGGTAAAGGAGAATCTAGGAATCCTTTACAAATCCCATTGAAATATTTTGTGAGTAAAACAAACTTCCACCATTCTCGTGGTTAAATGGCTAAATGCCACAAAATTTTGGCTCATATTGCTATAATAATTAGTTAGATCTTTTATTGCAAGCACCCCTATCTTTTGTCGTCTTAATAGTGAGCTAATAAATTAAATGTTTTTTTTTTAAATTAATCTTACCTCTTTACTAAAGAAATTTAATCATACCCTTGGTCATGTGTTCCATTATAATTTTTGAAGCTAGAATTACAATAAACTGGTAAGAAGGAAGAGTTGATAAGGCATCCAATTAATGTTATCTTTCCAACTAGATTTAACCATCTTACACCCCATTCTTGATTTTTTTTTCCATTTTTCCAATTACTCATTGCCATGCCTAAGAAGTTGGATTTGAAATTGAGATTGGAATTCCAAATTATTTAAAGGTTGTTCAAGTCTCAAAACTTGGAAATCTTATTATCCTTGAGTGCGCTTCTAGCTGCTTCTTGAAATATTCCAACCATAGATTTGACTTTTCAAATTATTTCCATGTCCCCCAAACACACTTAAGAACCGATCAAGCATTGTCTTGAATCTCTTTGCAACTATAGTTGATGTCGTTCCTAGAAACAATGCATCATATGGAAATTAAAGAGTGTTTGATCCCTTTCACCCCACTTGTAAATCTTATTCCCTTGATCCTCAATACTTCTTTCACGTTCCAATTTCCTTCATAGGGACCTTCCCATTGTTATATTTAGGAGAGGAGAAAATGGGAAACCTTTTCGTAGGCGTCTTCTGCTTATGAATAAAGTTATTGGCCTTCCATTTTCCAATGGAGCTATCCATGGGGAACCAATACAAACTTGTATCCAATCAATAAATTCTTCATCAAAACTAAACTTTCTTAAGACTTAAAACAAAAAGGAATGGTGAACTATATCAAATGCATTTTCCACATCCATCCCTTTTTATGGTTTCTTTATCCTCACTAAACTTGCTTGAGGGGATAACTTCTTGGAATAAGATTATATTATCCATGATATGAATTTTTCTGCATAAATCTATTTTTATTTTATGAAAGTAGCTTTGGTAGGGTCCTTTTCAATCTATTGGCTATGATTTCAGTAAAGGCCTTGTAGGTTCAATTGCATATGGGAATAGGTTGGAATCTTGCAAATGTGGTAGGGATTGTCTCCTTTAGAACGAAAACCAAAAAAGAGGATTTGATTCCTCCACTTTTTTTTTTTAAAGAAATAAGTCAACATATGTTTTAGATCATATTTCTCTATATCCTAGAAAGCTTTAAGGAAGTGGATAGAAAAAGGCATTGATTTGAATTTATCTGGTAATATAATCCAAATAACTTGAGCTATTTATTCTTGTCCAGTCCCTTACAACAAGGCAATAATTTCTTCCCTAGTTATCAATATATGTATGTCGTGTAACATCTTTCTAACCTTTTTTGGATTTTTCTTCTTCTTAATTTGTATAAAGCTCTTCAAAGTGAGATATGGTCACTTCTTTCACTTCTACATACTCTTATTCTTTTGACCTATCCTCCGAATGTATTCTTTTAATTGTATTTTTGTGCCTCCATACTTTGTTTAAAAAAAAAGGGTATGTTGTTCTCCCCTACTCTTAACCAAAGAATGCATGATTTTAATTGCCAATCTTCCTCCTCCTTTCTAAATGTTGCATGCAATTTCTCACATGTGTCTCCATCCTCCTAATCAATTGTTTAGATACCCCTTCTTCTTTTGTTATCTTTTGAATATCATCTAATTGGTTTGATAATTTAGTCTTTCTTTCTCAGGAGGAGTGTATACAAACTTATCCAAATGCTTCAAAGCCAAGTTAGCTTCCTTGGGCTTGGATTTTCCAAAAATAAATTGGAAATCTAGATACTATTTGCCTCCATGTCTCCGAATAGTAGCATAAATTCCTCATTCTGTATTCAAAGATGATTGAATATGAAGGGAATATGGCTAATGTTCTACGATGATTTAAAGGATAAAATTATAGGATTGTGATATGAAACACTAGAAGGGATTAATTTAGAGGAGATGAAATGATCTTTTAGGAAGAAATTACTATGAATAAGAAACTTATCCAAGGGAGCTACTATATGCCCATGACCACACCTCTTGTTGTTCTAGGTTTATTTACCCTTGGTGGGTTTTACATCCACTAGGTCCCAATCTAAAATCAATTCTTCCCTTATTTCCCTCATTAGATTGTGAACTATGCTACCCCACTTATTTTCCCTTCTTGACATTGCTATGATAAAATCCTCTATTACGATGATGAAATTTATAGGTATATTCTCACTATAGGCCTGCAACGTATCCCAACAACTAATCTTCTCTAGATATCAAATGGGCACATAAACATTAAATAAAATGAAGCACATATGTGACACCAAATTAATTAAATGAGTGCATACAATTTCTTGTAGTTTCTAAATGTTGCACCTCCTATTAATTCTTGAGGTGCCTAAGTTTCCCATCCCTTGCTTCCTTGGGATTTTTCTCCTAATACAAAAGTATGTTTAATAGTTTATTATGTCCCATTGTCTTGTCTTTTTTTGTTGTTTCCTCTCATTTTTCTTTTTCACATTCCTTCATGGATTTTTGGAAGATTTTTCCTCTTCTATTTCCCCTTGATCTAATGCTTACTAATCCTTTAATCACATTATTAACTTTCTTGGTTGTGTAAGTGATTTATCCATAAGTAGATATATATCTATTTGTTTGACCTCTTTTGAGGCTTATTCCTCTGTTTGATGAAGCTGGTTTGGATGCTCTATAAAATGTAAGGGTTGAAATGTTTGAGGAGTGAGAACTAGTTCCTTAACTTCCTACCTTATAGATGCATTTCCCTTGCTTGTTCATTTGATTCATTTGTTAGAGTCTCAAAGAAATTTTATATGCTTACTTAAGGTTCTCTAGGAAATTCTTCCTTAGATGTTTGTTTTGTTCCCATTGAAGTCTTAGGCATTTATTTCCTTTGATTTTCTTTAGTAGTCAATTTAAATGTAGAAGGAATGGAGCTTTGGTCGATCCCCTTACCTTTGGCATTTTGAATAGTTTCCACTCCTTCCCTTGTTTTGTAGTTGTTAAAGATCATCCCTAATTTTTATTTTTGTAATCTTTTGCAACATGGTCATATTCATGGAATATTTTGCATTTGAAGGGTAATTTCCCATAATCAAGCTGTTGAATGCGTGTCCAATCATTTAGGGTTAAGTGGATGGGTTTGGGCAAACCCTTCTCTAAATAAACTTCAACACAAATTTTGGCATAGGTATACATAACAATTTTTGGTTCTAAATTATCAATGTACTTACCATAGGAGTCCCCAATGATTTTGATGGCACAATCCCTCCAATAATGAAGGGAAAGGTAGGGTGAAAGGACCTAGGTAGGAAAATTTACAGGGATATCGCCTCCAAGTTGAAATTTATGGTCCATTTATTGAGATACATACCCCTAGTTTCGTAGAAGTATGGAAAACTTATGAAAAATCAGGTCTCTATCCTCATTAGATTCAATAAAAAGGAATAATAACCTCTACCATAGAAGAACACCGATCCACCTTTGATTAAGATCTTTCAGTTTCGTAGTAACCAATTTTCCAGTGAAGGATATGCCATAATCCAATGCAATGTCCAATCAGCCCCTTTTCTATAAAATTTAGGGCTTTATATATGGTGATATACATGGAAGATGAAACTCATGGATTGAGTCAAGTTACTTCACAAAGCATGAATGACTTGGTTTTGCAGTGATTTCCCCTTGTGATGTGACTAGCTATTTGAAAGCAACCACTTCAGAATCAAAGTTAAGAGGAGGGAGAGTGCCTCTTCTTGACATGATCACAGGCCTAACGACCTCAAGGGCAAGGAAGAGGTAGCACTCTCGATCCAAGGTTTAGCAAAGCATGGGTGAGCTATTGAAGAAGATATGCAACCTAACTCAAAATATCCCTTATGCTCTAATATGATGTTATAAAACCCTTTTTATAATAATAAAAAATTGCAATTTCATGATTTTTCCAATAAAAAAACTCATAGAAGCCATTCTTTATAAAAAAATCATATAACATTGCTAAGACCATTCAATTAAATATAATTTTTGATTTTTATCAATGTTGAACATTTTACTCATACATCCCATATGGGATTTAAATGAATATACTATACAAATTATTTTTTCTCTAATTATAACAATTTTATTATTGTTAATAATAAATAAATGTCATTAATTAATATGAAACAAAATTTATAAATATAAATAATATGATTAACTAAATCCATCATCTTTAATGTAAATGCTATCCTAGTTAACTTGTCCATCTATCTTTCATGTGTTTTGATTAATGGATTACATGATTGGATTGCATGGCTGCTTTAAGATAGGTAGTCTTCCAACGAATCAAAGCTTCATTTATTTTAGCTTAATCAATTAATGGCCATGATTACAGTACCATGGCCGGAGTAAGAGTTCGATAATTGCCACAAGAACTGCGATTTTCAATTGGCATTCGGGTGTTGCACAATTAATAAGTTTTAACCCATTAAACTCTTTATTTTTTAATATAATATAGTGATTTTGTAAAATATGTGGGCTAACATTGACTTGATTTGCTGGCATCTAAAGCTTCTAGAGTAGAAGACAATGTGCAAACTATGTTGCAATTATTGGAATATTGGAATGTGGGCTAAAGATGTATTTTGTGTTGGTTAATGTCTCTCCCTTTATTCAAGGGTGCTCTTTGGATGAGGCTCTAAGTATTTTAAGCACTCTAATATGATATTATAAATCTCTTTACATTAAAACTGAGCTGTAGTTTCACAGAATTCTTAATAATTTGGTTAGTAGTTTTATCGGTTCTTAATCCATTGTTAGATTGTAATTTCACAGTTTTTTAATCGATATATATATATATATATATATATATATATATATATATATATATATATATATATATATATATATATATATATATATATATATAAAAAGATATTTAATATTATTAAAATAATTTAATTGAATATATTTTTACTCTTTGTATTTAGCAAGTTATATTTTAAATTTCACATTTAGTATTGTTAATATATTATTTATATAAATTATTATTAAAATATTTAATTTTATTCTTTTCATTTTTTAAGATTATTATTAAAATATTTAATTTTATTCCTTTTCAATTTTAAGATGGATGGAGTATCCGTTTGAAATGTTGGTAGTTTTATATATTTTTATAAAAAAATTCAAAAGAAATATTGACTAAATATTGTTTTTTATTATCAAAAAATTCAAAAAAAATATTGACTGAATATTGTTTCTTATTATCCTTGTGGCAATGTATTGGATATTGAAATAGATTTTTTGGGTTTGACAAAAAAAAAATTGCAACTTTTTTATTTTTATTTTTATAGTATAACATTACACATTGAAATATATGATTTTTTAAAAATAATTTAATTTATTTATGTTCAATTTGATTGACTATCAAATTGAACATGTTATTGCCCTTTGCCTCTATTAATGTGCCCATTACCTCTATTAATTAACCAGAAGTACATAGATCACATCAAGGTGTAAGATGAGCATTTATGATACAATTTGTTTTGGGAAGGTGATAAAATTATTGCTAATGAGTATAATCATTTTATATTCCTATTTATAAAAATGGTTAATGATTAATATAATCTAATAAAAAATATATTATTTAAAATTACATATATAATTTAAAATGATTATTTAAAATCACATATATAATTTAAAAAGATTTGTTAATGGTATGTGAGAGATATATTTTTATTTTTACATTATATTTTTAAGGGTAGAGGTCACTTAGGTTATTGTGTGAACTTAATCACATATGATAGATTTTATACTATTAATGAATGAATGATATTCAAAATAATAAGATTTTTGTATATGAATAAATATAAAATTTCTCATATTCACAAACCAAGGTATACTATAAATTTATGATAGGGCCGCTATACCCAGGTCTAATAATAAGATTTTCATAAGACCATATCCACAAACTATAAAAAGCCAAATGTAAACTATTACTAACTATTTCTATGTTGCAATACAAATAATGTTAATTTACAAAATTTAATAATGCATTTAATTACAATTTGAAATTAATTTAATTATAACATTTTAAAATTTTAAATCTTTGTATTTTTATTGTTTCTACTTTAATTCAACGATATTTAAACTAAGTGGCAGGGATAACTACTATATAGCCCTTGTTTAAATGGTAATTTTAATTATAACTTGGGAATTAATTCTTGAAACACACACATACATGTATGTACTTACTTTATACACACATGTGAGATTTATTATTATTATTATTTTTTTTCCTTCGGACAATTTCTTATTCAAGTGGTAAGTTTAGTTATAGCTTGAGAGTTAACTACTAAGATACGCAAACATGTATATGCATATGTATATGTACATATGCACATACATATATCTATGAAGCCTTGTGCAAAATCTCATCCAATGAAACTTGATTGTTCAAGGTCATAGTCACTAAGGGGTCATGGGATTAATTCTTTAAGAGTCTTGTTGGGTTACCAATTGTAGGGAAGAAGGGGGAAATTCCTTGAAATGTATGTTCAGAAAATAAATAAATAATTTACATGGAAAATGTCCTCAAGGAAACCCTCCATGTGCTTTCTCACATTTTGTGAATGATGCAATGGGAAATGTTGTTGAAGTACAACATTTATTTGTAACTAAAAGGAACTTTAGTAGACTTGAACCTATGGCTTCTCAACAATCTATGCCTTGAAACAAATTGGCTTAAACCAATTGAGTGAACCCATTAAGCTAATAAAATCTCACAAGCTCTGCCCCTCCTCCTTAGAATATTTGAATGGAGGGTGGCTCAACTACCACACACAATAGTGGCTATTACCCCTGAAGGACTCGAACAAATTTGAACCTATGATGTATGGCCTCCTCATTGGAAATATGTATTGGGTGGATGGTTCAATTGATCGATTATATTTCCAAGGAAGGTTAATTTTGTCTAGCTTGGGTGATTAAGAGGAGAAGTTGTTATCCTCCCCACTAATGTTCAAATCTTTCTTATGACATGTTTGCCCCTTATAAGCCTATTTGGCTTACCACATGTTTTCTCCTTATAAGCCTATTTGAGGTACTAGCAATCTCATTGTCATACATGTGCTTAAAGGTGGGACAAGATGTTTCCAAATGTTTTGTAGCCAAGGGGCTAGTACAACTGATTATTACTGGGCATTTGGCTAGTTCCATGTTGACAAGTACTTAGTTTGGATCCCCTCAGGTGTTGAGTATGTGTTATATTCTTGGCACAATTAGCCCCATGCATGATTTTTATGTGCTAGGCATAATAGTGGGGTCATAAGGGGGCAAAGCCCCTGAAAAAAAAATTATGTGCTTTTTTGCATTCTTTTTTGGCACACTATTTTCGCTTTTTGGAAATTTTGTGTTTTAGCCCATGCTTTTCTAATCATGGTTAAGGAATTAAGGTTGTAGTCTAATATGGGTCAATCAAATAGGGGTTTTTGATACTGGGAGATACTATACATTATATTATAAATAATGAAGTTGATTGATGAAAAAAATTATTGTTGGGAATAATTTTTTTCATGGTGTGAATTCTCCTAGATGCCCTTGATGTTAGGCTCTGCTAATAAGCCAATAAGATGTGATCCCTTTGGGTTGATCTACCCTAATATTTCCTCTCTCTCTCTCTCTCTCTCTCTCTCTCTCTCTCTCTCTATATATATATATATATATATATATATATATATATATATATCTAGATATATGCATATGCATCATTAAGAAAAACATAACCAAGTCATAAACATCATACACATGAATACAAATATTTTTAAGGTGGAAACCCATAAAAGGAGAAAACCACCATACTTCTTTTTCTCTTCTTTAATCTTTCTTTACATTTGTTTGTTGGCAGCGGCTAGTAGGAAACACCTAATCCCTTTCACTATTTCAATGACACCTACCAACAGGAAGTACCCACTCCCTTGCACAGTTTCGTTGGAATCCACCAACAGAAAGCACCCACTCCCTTCACTATTTCGCTTGCACCCACAAACAAGAACCTATTATCTAAAATTAGTTCGTTGGCACCAACCAACTAGAGGCACCAACCCCAAATCACTGTGGACCTCTCTTTCATCCATTTTCAAACTAGATCCACTCCCTTTAACACAATTTCAAATCAATATAGATTCTTCATGCAAATTCCTCTCTGCTCAACAACACTTACTTGTTCATCAATGACCACAAAAATGCATTCAATAATACAACAACATCAATATCCTTCACTAGCTAGCATATACCTAAACATACAATCCTTTCAATTACATGCAAACCCTAGCAAAAGTAACAATCCAATTTTGACTTCAAATAATAGACTAGTTCAACACATGGTCTTTACTAATAGAAACATAATGATACACCTTGTCATCTATAGTGCACAAATGCTCCAACTCAGTAGTAGTACAATCACAACACAATAATTACTTTGGAAAAACCAAGGTTTCATAAATAGTCATCATCTTACTAACACTAATTGCGACACAAACCCTAAATCAACATTCAAACCCTAACAACAACGATAATCCAATTTTGTCACCTCATAGTAGCCCTGTCATCTAAAAAATTTCATACTCCTTCTTTGTCATTAGCAACTCATCATATTCAACAACAACCTCATCACCATTGCTAGTTCAAAAATCATTCACCAGTCACTCCACAAGCAAGAGCTTCATCAACGTACTAACACTAATTGCAACACATCATCATGCTCATATAAATCAACAACATAACCATACTCCTGTCATTGACATGTACACATCCCTACAACATGTTGGGTGCGTGTTATATTATTTCCATGACTAGCCCCACGTGCAAGGGGGGCACAGGGGGAGGGGGGGTAGACCCCCTTGTACGTTGCGCCGGGCGCAACACCCCAGGAATTTTTTTTGGATGCTATATTAGGTGGATGGACCTACCTATGGTTTTGTGCATGGATTTTGCACATGGTTTTGGGCATGATGGTTTTCTTCCCATGGTATTTTGTAGATCCAGTCAAGAGAACTACGGTTATATTCTAATCCAGGGTTAACGTATTGGGGTTTATGGATGCTTTGACATGTATATATATGTATTGTAACATTGAAAGGAATATAATGAAAAAATCAATCTGGTAGTCCCAGTTTTGGGATCTAGGGGAAAATCTCTGTGTATATTTGTTTTATGTTTTATGCTCTTACCATTGTTTATTTTCTGTTTTTAGAATTCACATGTAGGTAATTTCTGTACGGGGTTAAAACCTACATTTGGTATTAGAGTTGTTTCGGCTTCAAGGGGACACCTTTGCTGCTGAGGGGTTTTGCTTGGGCCTATGGTAGAACTTGTTCAGTGGGAGATCTGCGAGATCGATTCTTGTGGTGAAAGAAGAGGGCGAGCAGTGGAAAGATAGAGATTGAGAAATTTAATGGTTACAGTTTTGAGTTATGGAAACTCAAGATGGAGGATATGCCTGTGGATAAAGATCAGTGGATCGTGGTAGATCCGGGTACTAAACCAACAATAATGTCAACTGAAGACTAGGTGAAGTTGGATCGGAAGAAAAAGAGCACAATATGGTTGTGTATCTCAGATTCAATTTTGTTGAATGTATTAGGGGAAGCTTCAGCATAGGCTTTGTGGGACAAGTTAGGGACTTTGTACTAATCTAAGTCTCTGGTGAATAGATTATTCCTACAGAAAAATATGTATAACCTGAGGATGAAGGATGGAGACTTGGTGACGAAACATTTGAATGCCTTTAATACTGTGGTAAGCCAGTTGTTATCTGTTGATATAAAAATTTCAGATGAAGATAAGTGCATCAGTTTGTTGTGTTCTCTACTAGATTCGTGGGATAGTCTCATTGTTGTAATAGGTAGTAATGCGACTACCTTGTAGTTTGATGAAATAGTCTCATCCTTGCTGTCGGAGGAGATGGGAAGGAAAAATATGGAGAGCCAAAATGGTGATGCCTTGTTTATAGGAGGATGGTCCCGAATAGAAACAAAAATAAGTTCTCGAGTGGGAGATCTAAATCTCTAGGAAAACCTATAAAAGTGTGCTGGAAATATGGAAAGGAAGTGCACTTCAAAAATGACTGTAGATCTAAAGCTCTTAAGAAAGGAAATGGATGTGATGATGCTCCTTTTGTAGAGGTGAAAACTACCTCAGATGAAGGCGGGGATGTGTACTTGGCTTCTTCTTTTCAAGTACACATGTAGATCATGAGGCATGGTTGATTGAATTAGGTGCATCCTTTCACTTCTGAGTATGAGAAATATGATAGTGGTGATGTCTTCTTAGGGGATGACAGGAAGGCTAGAATCATCGGACGCAGAAAAGTCAAGTTGAAGTTGTAAGGTGGAAGGATTAGAACACTTCCGAGTGTTCTGCATATTCCTGCATTGGCCAGAAATATGATTTTTGTAAGAAATCTGGATGATGTAGGTGTAAAAATAGTGTTCGAGAAAGATACCTGCAAGATGGTTCAGGGAGCACTGGTATTGATGCGGGGAGTTTGGATTGGAACTCTATACAAGCTTCAGGGTAGCACTGTTATTGATGGGTGCAACAATTCTGTGGTTCCTGAAAGTGGAGCAGAAAATCTAGTGGTCTCTGGAGAAAAGACCATGCTATGGCATCAAAGGCTTGGACATATTGGAGAGAAGGGCCTTCAAATACTTCATGGTAATGGTATGGTAGAAGGTATGTCTAATTTATCTTTGGATTTTGATTTCTGTGAAAATTGTGTATATGGGAAGAAAAATCGGGTGAGTTTCCCCTCTGGTGCTAAGAGGGTGAAACAAATATTAAAGCTTGTGCATAGTGATGTGTTTGGACCTATGTCGGTTCCATCACTGGGTAAGTCTATGTACTACGTATCATTTATAGATGGCTTCTCAAGGAAACATGGATATATTTCCTTAAGAAGAAATCTAAAGTCTTTGACAATTTTAAAGAATTTAAGGCTTTGGTGGAAAATCAGACAGAGAAGAAGATAAAAGTGCTGAGGACAGATAATGGTTGAGAGTTTTGCAAGAAGGAATTTGAAGAGTTTTGTAAGAAGTGTGGTATAGCACGAAATAATACTACTTAATACACACCTCAAAAAAATGGAGTTGCAGAAATAATGAACATGACGTTGATGGAAAAGGCAAGAAGCATGCTCAGTGGTGCCAGGTTGGAACAAGAATTTTGGGCAGAGGTGGTGGAGACTGCATGTTACGTGGTCAACAGATCACCTTTATCAGCGTTGGAGGATAAGAATCGACAAGAGGTATGGATTGGTAAGAAACCATCTCTTTCACATCTGAGGGTATTTGGATGTGATGCATATGTACATGTTCCAAAGGAGAAAAGAACCAATTTGGATAGTAAATCTAAAAGGTTCACTGGGTATAAAGATGTTTTAAAAGGTTATAAGCTTTGGAACCTAGAAACAAGGAATGTTGTGTACATCCGCATTGTGGTGTTTAGAGAGGTGAATATGTTATTAAACATGAAGTCCTACCAAAGGAACTTGAGAAGATAGAGTTTGAGATAAAGGAGGAGGAATCAAACTTTATAGTAGAAGATGAATCAGAAGATGAAGAGCCACAAACTCCAGTTGTGAGAAGATCAATTCGAGAAAGAAGGCAACCAAAAAGGTATAGTCCAAATGCTTTATATTCAAATTTTACTTTATCTATTACTGATTATGATCCCAAAACTGTCAGGGAAGCAGTAGATTCAGAGGATGGAAACATATGGAAAGAGGCCATGGTTGATGAAATGGAATCTTTGCACAAAAATGAGGCTTGGGATATGGTAGAGTTTCCAGTTGGAAGGAAACCCATTGGAAACAAATGGGTGTTTAAGAAGAAGATGAATGCAAAAGGCAAGGTGGAGAAATATAAAGCTCATTTGGTAGAAAAAGGTTATTCCCAGGTGTCAAGAACTGATTTTGGTGATATTTTTGTCCTGTTGCCAAGGTAGCTTCTGTTAGCTCAGTTTACTAGGTAAATTAAACATATATTTTACTCATCAATCCAGGTTGGTATTCTTAGAAGAAAACCACAATTTATGGAATTTTGGATAAAACTAATATAGAAAGTAGTTGTGAAAATGGAAATGCATATTACAAATATAATTCATTCTACAAAAGAAAGTAAAAACATTTAGATCTATTCTATAAAAGCATAAATGATTGGTCAATGAAATTAGTCTGTTTTAGAAGATGAAGAAGAGGCTCTTTTCTAAGAGACTTGGTTGTCCTTCCACAATATTTCTATAATAACATTGCCAAACATCTAAGAAAGCATGAGAGAATGTAAACTATGAAAGCATAAGAATTTAATCTAGAAAAGCATTTAAGAAAGTGAATCTTGTTTCAATTTAGTCCTAGCTCATGGAGAAGAGGCTCTTTTCTAAGAGTCCTGGTTGTCCTTCCACATTCAAGCTAATTACTGAAAGGAAAGAAATCTTCACTTAAAACATGGCCATAAAATGAATTCATACTGAAAACATCTACAAATATTTACAATGAATAAATATGATGAACATGAAGAACTAAACTAGCATATGCACAATTATAAACATTATACAACAAAGTGTACTTAGCTTGGTATGGGGGCCCTCCAACCTTGCTGGTACACTGTTAAAACACTCAGCTACAACAACTCATTCACTCCAGCAAGCATAAAGAAATCATAAAACAAAAGCTCTGTCTTCAATTATCTCAAAATAATAGTCTTCAATTTTTCTCCATTGTTTCTAACTATGAATGCCTCTTCTTAAATAGGAAAAATGATAACCATATAAGATAAAAAGTATGAAACAAATATCATTAATGTTATCCCACTTCATTAGGTCGAAACTATTCATTAGTTACAAAAAACCAGGGAGAATCCCCAAAAATCTTAAAACTGCCCCTTTTTTAGGGGATATTTTGGATGACTAGTCAAGTTTGACCAGTGTTGACCGACTACTTCGCAGATGTTTTGAGGTGTCCCAATAGATGTTCATTCATCCTTGGTTCTTGTAGTTTCCATATATACGCTTGGTTTGAGCCCAGGTGTCCTGCAACCATGACTTCAATGGAGCTATTACAAGCTTTTCTAGTTCTGTCTGAATTTTAATTAAATGCTCAATTTTTAGAAAAATACTAAAATAATTAAAAGACTTAGTTTAGTTACCTTGTTATGCATGGATGGATGAAAATGAGGTGAATATGGCAGCAAGATAGTGGGAAAAAGTGATAAATATCGAAATAAACATAATAAAAATAAGTCAAAATCAGAGGCCAACAACTTCTATTAGATTACTTTTATCTATTACTGCTGCTTTTGATTTTGAGGTAGAACAAATGGATGTGAAGACAACATTTCTTCACGGGGATCTGGAAGAAGAGATCTACATGTAGCAACCTGAAGGATTTGCGGTGAAGGGTAAGAAAGACCTCGTATGCAGGTTAAAAAAGACTCTATATGGGTTAAAACAGTCACCAAGGATGTGGTATCAGAATTTTGAGACATATATACAGGGACTTGACTTCACCGGAAGCAAAGAAGATCACTGTGTGTATTTTAAATTAATTGGTGACCGTGTTATTTATTTTGTCTTGTATGTGGATGATATGTTGCTAATTGGAAATAAAAAAGAAATTATCCAGGAATTGAAGACCCAATTGTCCTCCAAATTCGACATGAAAGATATTGGTGCTGCAAACTATATTTTGGGCATGGAAATTAAACGAGATTCGGAAAAGAGGAAGCTCTGGTTAAACCAGAGGAAGTATTTTGAGACAATACTGCAGAGGTTTAATATGCAAGATAGTAAACCGGTGAAGGCTCCTATTCCTGTAGGTGTAAATTTATCTGCTGAACAGTGACCCAAGACACAAGAAGAGGAATAAGACATGTTCCGTGTTCCATATGCAAGTGTAGTCGGTAGCCTGATGTATGCAATGGTCTGTATTAGACCAGAATTTGCATATGCAATGGGAGTATTGAGCAGGTTTATGTCAAAACCAGGGAAGGAGCATTGGACAATAGTGAAGCGAGTTTTCAGGTATTTGCATGGCACTAATGATTATGGTCTGTTCTACCAAAGAAGACCAAGATTGGACAGAGTTTTGGACATCCATGGCTTTGTTGATGCAGTCTGGGATGGAGATCTGGACCAGAGAAGATCTACAAGTGGGTATGTGTTTAACTTATTTGGAGGTGCAGTCAGTTAGATGAGTAAGAGACAACCTGTAGTGGAAATTTCAACTGCAGAGGTAGAATACATGGTAGCCACTCATGCAAGCAAGGAAGTAGTTTGGTTGCATAGATTATGTTCAAGTATGGGGTTAGTACAACAAGCTATAAAGATAGACTTTGACAGGAAAAGTGCAATTTTCTTGGCAAAGAACCTTGCTTATCATTAAAAAACAAAGCACATTGATGTTCAGTATCACTTTGTAAGGGATATGGTTGATGACAAAAAGGTGTTGCTAGTAAAGGTGGACACTTTGAAGAATACTGCAGATGCATTGACAAAGTTTGTGAGCACTGAGAATTTTTCTTGGTGCAGAGAAATAATGGGCATTGAAGGGTTGGACCAATGACTAAGCTCTCCTGTGGCCGCCTGTGGAAAGAAAACAACAAGTGGGAGAATGTTGGGTGTTTTATATTCTTTCCACGAATAGCCCCGCGCGGGGGGGGGGTGGGGGAAGGGGGGGCGGTGGGCGTTAGGGGAATTTTGAGGTCTAAAATGAACCTCTTAAGAAAATTATAAAATAACAGTGGAAATAATAAAATAAGATTAGATTACATCATCAAATTTTAGAGGGAAAAAAAGAAAAAACTATTTTTTCAACTTATCTCCCTATGGGTTTACTCAAATTTCGAGTGACAACACTCATTGGATGCATAATTTGATTCATCATCCAAGGAGTACCCATGTTGCATACTTTCAATGAACATTTCTACATGAAAAATGAGAAATACATGAAAAACATGATTGCAATCATGTTTTTTCACGTATTTCTCATTTTTCGTGTAGCATGGTCCATCGAAAGTGTGTAACATGGGTGCTAATTGGATGAGGAATTAAATTTTGCATCCAATGAGTACTCTCGCTTGAAATTTAAGTAAGATATTGGGGAGATAAGTTGAAATTACGAATTGAAAAAGTAGTTTTATTATTTTATTATTTTTTAATATTTATACTTTTTTACTCCAAAAATGGTGAGTCATCCCCCATGGTTGACATCATCATCTTGAATCCTATTGGTTCTTATAAAGTTTATGTTGGTTGTACATTTTTCTTAGGAGGCCCATTTTAAACCTCAAAATTCCCCTAATGTCACGGGGGGTGGGGGGGGGGTGTGGCCCTCCTGCACGGTGTTCGGGTAGTGACCTGGGAAATTTTTTTTGGACCCTATATTGGGTAGGCATACCTGCCTATGGTTTTGTGAATGAATTCCACACATGATTTTGGGCATGATGGTTTTCTGCCCATGGTATTTTTTAGATCTGGTAAAGGAAACTATGGTTATGTTCTAATCCAGGTTTAATGGATTGGGGTTTATAGATGCTTCAGCATGTATATATACGTATTGTAACATTGAAAGGAATATAATGAAAAAATAAATCTGGTAGTCCCAATTTTGTGATCCAGGGGAAAATCATTGTGTATATCTGTTTTATGTTTTATGCTCTCGCCATTGTTTATTTTCTGTTTTTAGAATTCGTATGCAGGTAATTTATGTACGGGGTTAAAACCTACACAACATACAATCCTGTCACAAAAACACCTCCAACAGTAACAATAATACTCAAACCCTAATTTGATCTCAACAATAAAAGATTTAATCAACAACCTAACAATGTATCAAAGCTCTTACTCAACAGGAGATCATAATAGAGAGCAATATATATCTTCGTCACAACAACAAAAAAATAATTTCATTATCATTTGGATAAGAAACATATCTGGACACCAAAGGGCTCAATAATTCATAACACATCTCTATTTTTCCAGCAATATACTTCAAGTCATCAACAATAGTAGCAACTCCATACCCTAGTAACATCAATAATACTTAACACATAGTATTTGTCATCAACCACATAAGAAAAATTCCAACCCTAATAAGCCATCATAGAAAATTTGCAAGCTTGGGAAAGTAGGTTCTTTACCATAGGAAAATTAAAAACTCAGAACAACTTCTTGGCCACAACAATACAATAATGCTTAGTAGGAGACTTGATCACATATATTAATAGGAGAAAAAATATGTTTAAATAACTTTTTCATATCTCAGGAATCAATAATCCATGAAAATCAAATATGAGCTTTAAACTTGAATGTAAATCAATCATCTCATGCCACATATTTTGATGACACAAACTACTCCATACACCATATATGCATAGCCACCCTTATAGCCAAATCACTTAGCAATAACTCTGTCATTATAACTAAGCAATAATTAGCCTAGTCATACTTCGGTCATGTAGTGTTCAAGATATGTTTTGTACTTTTATTTTAGGACCCAATTAACTATTTACATGGATTCAATTACAACAACACACTCCCTCTAGGTGTCAGGCAACAACTTTGACCCTTTTATAAGCATAACAACCATACCACTAACTATCAACACTTATTCCATCATAGCAATATGCATAGTATCAACAAAGTGTTAATTATTATATCAAAAGCTTGTATCCAAATCAAGCACCATGCTCAGTCTTAACAAAAGTCACATTCATAACAACAAGTAATAGTAGGAAATTATTAAACACATCTTTCAAGTTCTGAGAATCAAAACTAGTTCTCGTGTTCTATCACAAAAGTGACTATAGTACCATCACATTCATGTAGCATCATCAATTGCAAACAATAGCATCGACTGGAGATATGAAACTTATTCCATTACATCAAATCAGTGATAAATGTTGCTGCACAAAGATCTAGACTATGCTCACCAGGAAAGAGACAACTTCATAATCATAATGCATTAGATCTGAGTTTGTTGACTCGAAATGTGTAACACCACCCACCCCCCAACCCCCCAACCCCCCCCACCCCCCCCCCCATTTACCCACATTAACATACTTACCAGGGTAAACATGAACTGAGACATTCTATGCATGACCCAACTTCCAAGATTCAATTATGGAAATGGGGTCTAACTTGCCAAACTTACTCTAACACCCAACAACACATGATCACATTGCTTGTAAATTTATTTTTGAGCCAAGAGGCTCATTCTACAATCCAATATGAGGGGCATGTGTAAGTATGTAACATCCTAAAAAAATAATAAAAATAATGTTAGCTCATGTCGGCCAAAAATAAAATAAAATAAAAAACCATATAAATAAACAACTAAAAATCCATTAACACAACAATTAACTCAATTGTTGATATTTCACTTTCATTCTACTTGGTTCTTTGATATTTCACTTTCACTCTTCAAGTAATAAATAAAATATTTTGATATCTAAAATAATATAATTTTATATAACTTTACAGAGATAAAATATAAAAAAAAATCTATTTCTCTTAATATTATCTCAATATAGAACTTAAGTAAACTGTTTGAATATCAATATTAACTAAAATATTTTAATATGAACTTTCTCTCTCTACAGAAAGTGTGTTTATATATATATATATATATCTGTGTGTGCGTGTGTGTGTTAATGTTAACCTTAGCTCTAAAGGAAAAAGTAATTAAAGGTAAAATAACTTAATTACTTCTTAATAAGAGGAAAATGTGTAACTCATTCAATTTTTAATATAAAATATTAATAATGATAAAATATCCAAAAATATAATTTAAACAATGAAAAATTATCACTATAGATCTATCTTAATCACATATTTACCAAGCACTAAAAGAGATTAATTGACTTGTAAATATTTTTTCAAGTTTGAGATTTCATCCCTCTCGGCTCTTGGTAGATTTGTAGTTAAAATGGATCTATACTGGTCACTAGTGACCATTTTCCCTAAGTTGTGTCTACCCCTTGATCTAGATTACAACCCATCCACATGCATGCAGCCCTGTTAGAGTGGATAGATGATTCTAGCCGCACAAATAATCCATTCTCAGTGTGACCAGAGCCGGAATTTCCCAGCTTCGAGGCCGCGGCCACAAACCCTATTCTAGAATTTTAGGGCTAGCCTGCATCCCAACTGCCTAGAATTCTCTAGAAATCTGTCAATGATAAGTACAAGTCTTCATGTTCTGTTCTTAGGCTCAGTTATTTCTCAAGCTTACCCAACACATGTGAATCATTTATAAAAACACTTTGTGACTATGGCACCTATGAGGCATGAATACAAGGTTGTTAACTGTTTCATAAGTTTTATCAGATGTTCACCAAGAAGGCTTGCTTTCCTCTCATAATAGTTGCAATAAACACATATTAGCTCATGCATTCATATAAATTATCTAAGAGCCTATCAAATCATGAAACAAATCAGTATCAAGAGCACACCATATAAATGAAAATATACCATGCATGTAACGAGCATTTAACCAGAACGAATCCATGACAAACTAGTCACATAATTAACATATTTAAGACAAAACTTGTGTTCATTGATCTCATTAAATAATAACACATATTAACATATGCATAATTCCAACAATATCAGGGACTTCCACATACCACTCGATCATAGATTGGGGATGAACCAATTCTCTCTTCCAGCCCAATCACCTCTGTGCCAAATTCCAAGCCTAAATTTCGGATTACATGGGATAAACCAAACATAGCCAAACATGGAATCCATAAGAAACCACCTCCACCCTCAAGCCATAGTGATTTAACCCAACACCTGATCCATAAATCACCAAAACCAATGCAAGCTTGGATGCCTTAGAATTTCTTCACCATACCCAGAGGAATTTTCTTGTCTTCACTCACTTGTCAAGAGCTTACCTGGAGAAAACCATCTCCACTCTTAACCCTTGGGATTTCCTGAGACCACCTCAGCCAGGATCCAAAATCTATTGGTATTCCAAAGCTCAACCAAATAGGGAACCTACTACATCATGGCTATCCAGAAAATGGCATAAGCAAAGGTTGTACATGACTGTCAATCTAGGAAAATCCCATGCCAATGACAACAAAAATGACCAATAAACCAATTCATGAACCATACATTTAAATTTCATCAAGATAATCAAACATGCACATTGCTACTTGCAAATACTCAACTATTTTCTGCCCTTGCTTGTTGTTATTCACATCTTCTCTTATCCGCCACACAAATTCTTCTTCCGTTGCTTGCTTTCCTTGATTGTTCCTTGCTTCCTTTTTCTCCCCGTGCTCTAGTGTTCTCTCCCTATTTTTTCCTCGCTTTTCCAAAAGAGAATGCTAGAATGTTTTCTCTCCAATTTCTTTTATTTTTCTATATTTTCCCTTGCATGCATATTCTTTTATTCTTTTTCTCCTTTTCTTGTCTCTTCCTCTTCCCCACTTGCTAAAGTGGAATTTATTTCATTTTCATTAATTGCCATTTATTTTCTTTTGCCTCTTTCCAATGCTAATTTCCATAGCCAATAAATAATTAACCTCAAGTGGATCCCAATGTAATGTTTTTCCCCTCATTTAGCTTGGAATACATGTCCCATGACCTTGGTTTTATTTTTTCTTTTATAATGTCCATACATAATTTATTTACATGGAATTTAACCCAGGGTTGTGACAAACCCCTCCTCCTTGGGGAAACACCACCTTTGGTGTTCTATGAATCTTATGAAAATACAAAACAATTGAAAACATGACAAACATACTAGTTATTGGAGCTTTATAACCATAACTCGATACAATATTTACAATGACACACACACACACACACACACACACACACACACACACTTAAGCACATTTGCTTCAACCATCAAATAAAGAAGGATATAATGCCAACATCTGATCAACCATATTCCATGTAGCTTCCTCGGGTCCAAAGTGCTTTCACTGCACTTTAACTTGCTTTATTGATTGGTTCCGGAGCCTAAGCTTCTTCCACTGTAGGATGCATTGAGGCTCTGTATGGAAATATCCTTTTGGTTCCACCTATTATATATACCAGTCAATCACATGATCAACATCTTGCACATATCTTTTAAGTAGACAAACATGATAAACATCATGGATTTTCATTGATGGAGGCAAAGCAAGTATGTCTTCCACTAGTCCAATCCTCTCAAGGATCTCAAAAGTCCCACAATACTGAGGTGCCAACTTGGCACATGATCCAATCTTCAAGGAGATCTTCTTGGGATTGATACACAAGTACACATGCTCTCCAACCTGAAACTCCTTTAATAATCTATGTTAATCTGCATAACTTTTCTCCCTATCCTGTGCTATCTTCAAATTATTTTTGATAACCTACATCTCTTGCTCCATCTCTTTCAACATATCAGGTCCAATCAACACCCTACTCATTGGATCACTCCAACTGATAGGAGTATTACAACTCCTCCCATAGAGAGACTCAAATGGACTCATCTTCAAGGATTCTTGATACCCATTATTATAAGAAAACTCCACCAATGGAATATACTCCTCCCACTTCCTTTATTGATGCATGCCATACATCCTCAACATATCCTCAAGGATTTTTTTAATCCTCTCTGTTTGTCCATCTGTCCATGAATGATAAGTTGTACTGAAGG
Source organism: Pinus tabuliformis (assembly GCA_031772625.1). NCBI lineage: Eukaryota > Viridiplantae > Streptophyta > Pinopsida > Pinales > Pinaceae > Pinus > Pinus tabuliformis. Next base: position 686,510,783 of record CM062816.1, on the reverse strand, counting down.
CTATCTCTGTCCCCATGCATGCAAATAATTCTTGGGAAAACTTGGAAGTGAACTTGGCATCTTGATCCAATATAATCCTCTTGGGAACTCCATGCAACCTCACTATCTCCTTAATGAATATTTGAGCCACTTTGATAACTGAATTAGTAGACTTTATTGCAATAAAGTGAGTTACCTTGCTCAATATGTCAACCACAACCATGATGGAGTCTTACTGTCTTTATGTCCTTGGAAATACTGTAATGAAATCCATGGAAATAACCTCCCATTTACATTCTATAATTAGAATAGGCTACAAAAAACCAACTGGATGCTTGCATTCACCTTTCAGCGGTTGACAGTCCAAACACTTAGAAATAAACTCAACCATCTCTTTCTTCAAATTAGGCTAATAATAAAACTTCTTAATGGTTGTCAAAGTCTTCTGGTATCTTGGATGGTCTGAATATGGCTTGACATGACTCACTATCTCAAAATAAGCTTCTTCAATTCCCTACTATCAGGAACATAGATCCTTCTCCTAAATCTGACCAAGCCATATGCTGTGAGGTGATGCTCCTCATCCTTATCACCCTCACGTTGCTGCTGTAATCTCTACTTTAACTTCTAGTATCTCTCATCATGCTGCCTTACACGCAAGATCTTCTCTTTCAAATCTGTCCCATAAGAGCTCACAACTGAAATATGATTCACATGTACTCTCCTACTGAGTGCATCCACAACCCATTTCTCTTTAACTTTGAAGTACCTGATTTCAAAGTCAAACTCAATGAGAGTAGCCAACCATCTAGATTTCCTTGCATTCAATTGGGTTGGTCAAACAAATACCTCAATCCACTATGATCGCTCATCAAAATAAACTTCTTGCCAAGGAGATAATGTCTCCACATATTCAATTCATGAATGATAGCTTGCAACTCAAGATCATGAGTCACATAATTCTACTCATGTTCATTCAACTTCCATGATTCACAACAAAACACCTGCCCTTCCTGCATCAGGACTCCACCAAGTCCCTCCTTGTAGGCATTTGTACAAACCACAAAGTCTTTATCGAAACTATGTCAATGATAAATACAAGTCTTCATGTTTTGTTCTTAGGCCCATTTCTTGCTTAAGCTTGCCTAACACATGTGAATCTGTTGTAGCGGCTACAACTACCCTCCAAAATTTTTCCTTAGCTTTGTTTTGGAGCCTCTCTATCAACCATCCTAGAAACATGTCTTGCACTGTTGAGTACATATGCTTCATTGGTTTTTCAGCAGCTTGCCAACCTGTGCATGTTAGCTTTCTTCTCTCCCCTCACAGGCTGTCATTCCGGACTTGGGCTAGTTGTTGGCTGAGCAGCTCCCTCAGAAAATTGTGCAATTCTAGAGGGGAACCAACCTTCCCTCCAGAAATTGCACAAACCTGTTGGCCAACCTACTGGGCTTAGAAATTGCGCAATACAGTCACATAATATTCCTTGGGAAAATTGTGCTATCTGGCCCAGCACTACAGCTCAGCCCAGAAATTGTAGCAATTATGGGCAGCAGTCACCTGCTCTTCCCATAAATTGCGCAATCCCTATGGGATAACTAACCTAAATCCTCCCAGAAACTGTGCAATTCTGGGAAGCAGTCACCTGCTTCTCCCAAAATTTGCGTAATCCCTTTGGGACAGCCAGCCCAGTTCCCCTCAGAAATTGTGCAAATCCCTTTCTCAGTCAAACAGGCTGTCGCATGTGCCTTCAAGTTGACCGGTTCCCTCCAGGACTGAGCAAAACGAATTTGGATTCATGGGCTGCTCTTCCCGAAATAGAAAAAGGCAACATGTAAAAGGTATCCCTAGATCTAGGGATCTATTCTTAGCAGATGGAGGTTGCATGCAAAGTTCATTTTAGAAACCTCTCACCAAGTGTTTCTTTTTCCTATATTTGTGGCATGCGCGTCATAACCTCAATCTTGTCAAAACTTATGAACTGGACGCTGCAAAGCTCATTCCTCACATCGACCTTGCAACTCTGACATCCCACATTGCATCCAAGAGTCTTTGACACTTTCAACTTTGTTGTTTCAGGGTAAGTCTATTGTTCATGTCTTGCGCTGCATTTCTATCACTTTTTGTATTTCGCTTTGTGTCAGTGCTATCTGCTTGATTCAATGAGTGATTTCTGTCATTTTGATGCATGCTAGCTTGTAGAAGCACTATTTCAGTTTTCATTTGCATCTCACTGTTGTCACATGCATGACACTGTTTTTTCATTGAAGGTCGTCGTTGTGGCGACTCGCTTCACACACATGCATGCTTCCCTGTTTTCTGAATCATGCACTTACTATTTGCATGCATGATCATTCACTCTTGTTTATACTCAGTATCACCATACATTCAGACTTCCCATGTTTTCAGTCGCCCGTCAGCATGTCTGGGCTGCCTTAGCCCGGATCTTGCCTTGCCCAGCTAACATTGCACATTATTGGAAGTGAAGGCTCTGCCTTCCCTCCAAAAATTTATGCAAGTCTGACCCAACACTGACCTCCAGGCTTGCATTGTGCAATTCTGGGAGGCAGTGCCTTGCTGGCCCCAGAAACTACGTAATGCAGTTTCCTAGTTTGCATGTCATTGCTGACTGAAATTGTGCATTGTGCAGTTTCAGTCCTCAACAGGCTAGGATGGGCTATACATTGCACAGTTTTGGTAGTCAATCTCCCAGCCTCTCGGTGAAAATTGCGCAATCTTCATAGACAGTCACATAGGTATGTTGCATGTCAGTCCTTCAGCTTGTTTTGGTTTTCGACTCAAAGATTTCTTGTCATGAGTGTTTCTATGTCTCCAGGTATCATAGGTGTTCATATGCCTCTCAGCAACACAGGTACAATGGCCTCTAGGAGAGCAGAGTCGAAGACGTTGTTCAGAGCACAACTGGGGATGCAGTCGATCAAGTGTCTATGAACTTTCTTATCTATGAAGACATCAAGTTATTCATGGAAAAGGATATCAAGATGAAATGGAAATTACATCATAACGAACAACACCATCAGTAGTAGCAGAAGGTTACACACTTGTGTGCAACAAATGTAAGGGGAAGGTTGTTGACAGCGCAAAGGCAGAGAAAAGTTGCAAGTTCATGCAGATCCACTTGTGATGAAAGAAACTTTGGAGACTGAGGCTATGAGGTGACAACGTGACAAGAGGATCGTGCGAAGGAAAAGAGAGAAACAAAGAAGGTGTTGCAGGTGTTGAAGCGACAACTCAAGGAAGAACAGGAGCTGCACAGACAAGAGAAGGAGTTGCAACGGGAACAGGTACAACAGGAGGCACAACATGCACAGATTGATGAAACTGCGCCCATATAGGTTATGGACCCATCCACCAGCTGACATGGAGCGGAGAAGGTGAGAAGTGTCGTTGATCGCATGCAAGGGTGTTTAGGAGCATGGATGTCATTGTGCGCACGCATGCAATCCCACCCATTTGGCACACTCACCGAGGTGAAGACAAGAAGCAAGTCTGATTGGAGCTGAACATGTATTTTGACAAGTTGATGCACATGGTCACCAACACACACTTGGAGATGAACACAAACACTATGCATCACTATGTTGTTGGTCCAGCTGCACTCAAAACAATGATGCGAATGTTATCAGACAAGTTGGACAGAGAAGCCATATCAGTGTACCTGGACACAACGGAGGCAAGAGTTCGCTTACAACAGGATGTCACCATTGAGCACGCGAACACCATCATGGACGACCAAGCTTGGCATCAGTTTGCCACCGTCGATCATCGCAAGGATGTCGAAGAGTTGATCTTACCACAACTGTCTGAGTGTTAGTGATAGCTTGCATGGCTTGCTCAAGCCTATTTTGTCTCACATGGGTACATGTGCAGATTGTATGTAACATCTTGTCAAGTGGAAGTTCAAGTGTCGATAGTTGAATGTAACAGTCATAGAATAGTTGAAGAGTCATGAGGGTAATTGAATAGTCACAAAGGCAAATGTCAAGGGTCACCACACCATTTGCTATATATAGTACCTCATAGCTCATTGTAGAGGCTTTTGGTCAACTAAGCTTCCGATAGTACCTTAGAGAAATCTTGGAGAGTATTGTAATGAGCCTTGGCTTCTTCATAGTGCAGAGCTAGTACATATCTTTGGAGGAGCAAGCAACAATGACTGTAACGTTCCGCTATTGGGACTAATGGTTGGTCATGGTTCTATTGTATGATTGGAACTTTCACTTATTAATATAACAGAGCCAACACATTTCATGCATATGTTGTTATTGTATTTCAGCTATCTTGGTTACTCTAATGATATATGCATTTGTTTGCTTACGCATGAATGTATGGACTCTTTTTGTATAAGTATGTAAGAATCTTACTGAGATGTGTTGTTGGTTTAACCATCACTTTGGATTGTTAGTTTAATTTCTTTCCAATTTCTGATGCATCTTCATTCATGTGTTCCCTTCCAAGCCACGTGCTTCCATAGGTTTCCAAGGGGCGCACTCACTTCACTTTCTGTGTGTTAGAACCATTCATGCACCTTCCTTGGCTTGCTGCGCATGTCACACCCTTGCTACCAACATGGACATCTTACTTGCCTCTACGCGCAACTACGGTCAAGGCCATACCGTACGACCCACTGCTGGGACTCCTACACCAAACAATCTGAGGTCTAGTTGGGACTTCTTACCGGGGAGATCCCCTGACATGTTGAAGGGTCCAGCACTGTCAACATTTCTGGTGCTAGAAGGAGGGCCAGATGACAAGCTGTGTCCTCTCATCTTGTTTTGAATCTTCGCACATCTATCATGGATTCTGTCACACTCATCCCTTCGTGATGTTTTTTGCATGCCGAACCTCTCAGTATCACGAGGGAGTTTTCCGATCTCTTGTTTTAATTCACGTATCATGGTGAAGGTGAAGTAGCCTGGCTTGAGTACTTAGAATACTTCTATGCATTCCTTGATGATGTAGATGAGTTCTATGTAGAAGAGGTCATCCTGTTGCTTTCGTACACACTTCGCGAATCCCCACTACGTTGGTGCTGGAATCTTCCTCCCTTCAACGTGCACTCACTTGAGAAGTTCTGTGATCTCATTGAATCTACTTTCCATCTTTTTGATCCAGAACCTCTTGACAAAAAACTGTTAGAACAACGAAAGACCTTGCAAGAATTGCCTATGGATTTTTGGGAACGCTTCCGTGTGTTGCAGTTTCAAGCTTCGAAAAGTCAGATGAAATTCTAGTATCTCATGGATAGGTTTGAGTACTGTCTCACCAAATATGTTAATCCTAAAACGAATTTCAATCCCAAGCCCCACTCAGCATACTTCGGTGATGGAGATGTGTAATCACAGACAAACACAGTCACTATAACGAGTGACTGTCCGTCATCCCCTCATCAAACAACTCCACCACTGTAGAGTGATGTGGGAGAACAAACAAACACATCCATTCAACTATCACATCCTCCCAACATCACTTCTCTCAATTTTCGCGCAGATTGGGTTGCGAATCCCATGGGTTTTCACATGTATTTTGTACTTCAACCTCCGTCTTCATATTCTGATGATCCTCCAGATGACATTGTCTTGTGTTCTTCCATTTTGGACTGTACACTTGTTGTGAATGAGGATCAATCTATCGATGGAGTTGGTGTTTCACAACCAACCCGCGTTGTCATTCATGAAGAGTGTGAGTGGGAGTTTGAGCATCAAACCTAGGTGAATGATGACTCCCTTCTGTCTGATCCTCCTCCGTTATTCCCTGACATCTTTGATGATTCTGTTGTCCTTGATTTCACATGTGTATCTCCGTCTACGGATGCACCCATTGTTGATCATTTGCAGAACACGTCGGTTGTCAGCCCATCATCCAACAACAGAGAGGACCAATCATTCATTGAAATCCACTTGATTTTTCATCTTCTTTTTCTGGAAACACAGAGGGTGAACATTATTTCTTCTTGATGAAAAGAGTTATTGGGGTTTAACCAAAATCCCTTTTCCTTAACAAATCAATCTTGAGGCCTGTGGGTTATGGTCCACTAAGCCTATCATAAGCATTTCTTTAGGCCTTTGCCTTTAACCATGGACTTACATTAGACATTATTGGAGCCTGAGAACTATCGGTGCTGTTTATATTGCATTGATGCGTTAACGCATCAAAATACGTTATCAGCCCCTTTGGAAACATATAAACCCCAGTGCACTATCGACAGCTTTAAACTATCGGGAGCATTACATATAGGTGTTTAAGCCTTAAAACCCCGCGGCCATACAAACATCGGAAATACATGGGAACGAAGGAATTACAAGGAAAAAAACCCCGCCGGAACCTTGGGCCAGATCTCAAATACTATAAGCTGCCTCTATGAATATTGGTGGGTCCACTCCTTCGCGCCACTCCACAGAGCCGCTCCAACCTCCAATCTCCGACTGTCCCGATCGCTGATCGACTATTCAGTGATATCACATTGTCGTCCATCGGCGTATCACCACTCCACAGACCATAGTCCTTTGACCTCCCCGATATGCGATCTCTGATTTCAATTAAACCATTGATCTAGATCCTCGATCCGACAGTTGCGAGTTCATCACATATCGCTATCGATCTATTACAAGGGTCGTTCCAATTTCTCCGAGGGACTTTCACCGATGTGATATAAAGGTCCTGCCATGCGACTTGACCTAGACCATTGATCTTCCAGAGCTAACGGTTCCTGGGCATTCTAGTTCGTCTTCTCTTTAACTTGATTTTATCCCCCATTGAAGGAATTCTGTGTTAAAACACAGTTCCGCCACTGTCTGCCAAAGCACACATAAGTTCCATTAGTATCTTTTGTCGACGTTTGATGGAATCTGCACCTTAAAGCCAGTTCCTCTGCCACCTGTGTTCACACCAAAATTTCACACATAATAATATTCTATTAGATCGTCATCGATCCTATCATGGTCGATGGTCAATCAACACACTTACGAACAAGATTAAACCATCAGTGCATATATATAACAAAGCTAAAAAGGGAATTAATACACAGACTTGCGGAGACCATAGAACACATATCTTTAATACATATACATGATTCTGTTACATGCTAAAGCATTTCAGCCTTAGAACACTTTCTCCCTCATCTACATCGAATCTATGCACTGATTACACAATCTCTATCTATTTCTATGTATCCTATTGAATGCACAAGTTCATATATATATGGAAACATTGGATTATTGGATTGGATCACTGAAAGGATCCGATCAGATCTCTCCATTATTTTCTCCAACAAAATCCCTAAAGCTCCATAATGCATGCATGGCAGATACATTAAATATATATATATTTCTGGAGGAACATTAGATCAGATCACTGGGAAGGATCCGATTATATCCCTTCCTAAAATCTCTCAACTAATTCGCATACATGCATATAACACATGGCAGATTACATTGATAAGTCTCCTCGAGACTTTATCCATTCCATCTTTAAATTTGTTTTAAAACATATTTTTCCCTGTTTTGCTCCCCTGGTCCATGTCTTCCACCTTTTTCACTTTGGATTCCTCCCTTTGACTAAGGGTGCTAGATGCTCTTGCATCAGACTCCTGAGGCACAAAAATTTATGACCTCCTGGTCATATGCTTCTCCTTGTCCTTAGGAATTCTACCCACTACATTTCTTCAGTGGAACTGCCTTCATGGTATTCTGTGAGCTGCAACCAAACCTCTGCAGTAATAGTCTCTTTCTAATACATGATACCTCACCAAGCCCTCCTCACTCAGTCTTTTGGCATCCTTTAGGTTCTCTCCTCTGGAACCATATGAGCACTCTATGCTCTAGGTTTGCTGCCATCTTCTCACCTACGGCTGTCGTTCTTTGTGCGATAGTAAGACCATAACTCTCCAGCTCTATCAACTGTACCTCCTGCTCCTTCTTATTTCTCTCTGGAATACTTTAACCTTCCTTTCCATGCAGAATCTTCTTTTGCTCTGATACCAAATGATCAAAGAGTTATTGGGGTTTAACCAAAATCCCTTTTCCTTAACAAATCAATCTTGAGGCCTGTGGGTTATGGCCCACTAAGCCTATCGGAAGCATTTCTTTATGCCTTCGCCTTTAACCATGGACTTACATTAGACATTATCGGAGCTTGAGAACTATCGGCTTTGTTTATATTGCATTGATGCGTTAACGCATCAAAATATGTTATCGACCCCTTTGGAAACATATAAACCCCAGTTCACTATCAACGGCTTTAAACTATCGGGAGTATTACATATGGGCGTTCAAGCCTTAAAACCCCACGGCCATACAAACATCGGAAATACATGGGAATGAAGGAATTACAAGGAAAAAAAAACCCGCCAAAACCTTGGGCCAGATCTCAAATACTATAAGCTGCGTCTATGAATATCGGCGGGTCTTCTCCTTCATGCCATTCCACAGAGCCGCTCCAACCTTCGGTCTCTGACTGTCCCGACCGCTGATCGGCTATTCGGTGATATCGCATTATCAGCCATCGGCGTATTGTCGCTCCACAGACCATTGTCCTTTGACTTCCCCGATATGCGATTGCCGATTTCAATTAAACTGTCGATCTGGATCCTCGATCCGACGGTTGCGAGTTCATCGCATATCGCTATTGCTCTATTACAAGCGTCATTCCAATTTCTCCAAGGGACTTTTGTTGATGCGATATAAAGGTCTTGCCATGCGACTTGACCCAGACCGTTGATCTTCCAGAACTAACAGTTCCTAGGCATTCTAGTTCTTCTTCTCTTTAACTTGATTTTATCCCCCATTGAAGGAATTATGTGTTAAAACACAGTTCCGCCACTTTTTGCCAAAGCACACATAAGTTCCATTAGTATCTTTGGTCGCCGTTTGATGGAATTTGCGCTTTAAAGCCAGTTCCTCTGCCCACCTACGTTCACACCACGATTTCACACATAATAATATTCTATTGGATCGCCATCGATCCTATCGTGGTCGATGGTCGATCAACACACTTACGAACATGATTAAACCATCAGCACATATATATAACAGAACTAAAAAGGGAATTAATACACAGACTTGCGGAGACCACAAAACACATATATTTATTATACATATACAGGCTTCTGTTACATGCTAAGGCATTTCAGCCTTAGAACACTTTCTCCCTCATCTACATCGAATCTATGCACTGATTACACAATCTCTATCTATTTCTCTGTATATCCTATTGAACGCGCAGGTTCATATATATATGGAAACATTGGATTATTGGATCGGATCACTAAAAGGATCCGATCAGATCTCTCCATGATTTTCTCCAACAAAAGCCCTAAAGCTCCATAATGCATGCATGGCAAATACATTATATATATATATTTCTAAAGGAACACTGGATCAGATCACTGGGAAGGATCTGATCATATCCCTTCCTCAAATCTCTCAACTAATTCGCATACATGCATATAACACATGGCAGATTACATTGATAAGTCTCCTCGAGACTTTATCCATTCCATCTTTAAATCTGTTTTAAAATAGATTTTTCCCTGTTTTGCTCCCTTGGTCCACGTCTTCCTCCTTTTTCGCTTTGGATTCCTCCCTTTGACTAAGGGTGCTACGTGCTCCTGCATCACTTCTCATCTACCCCCTCTATGTGATTCATCAAATCATGAGGATGCCGACAAACATTCTGAATTTTCTGATCTTGGTTGTCGTGATCTCTCTACTTCTTCATCCGATCACGATATTGATTCAACTATTGTTAATTTGTCTAAGACACTGATCTATGATGATCTATCTATTAACAAAGTCGAAAATCCACATACTGTCAAGGCACTTCAACTCGAGCTGATGGTTATGTTAGGCCCTCGCTATCCTGAGGTTGGTTTCACTTTCGATCAGGAAATTGTTCAAACACCCAAGGATCCTCATCACTCATCTATATGCATTGAGGATCAATCTCACACATATATGTCGCTTCCTCCACTTGAACTACACAATCCGATCGCTCATGCATTGGAGGAATCTTACACAACAAGCACACTCGTGCAACATAAGTGGTCCACCTTTTTCCATTTTCTTGCATGTCATAGTCAAGAGAATACATACACTTAATATCTGCACACACTGTAGCACAAAATCCATGACAAGTCCATAGAGTGCATGTCATGTGCTTTCACTTACTTCATTTTTGTGGACTCACTTAAGCTCGGAGTGTGTTTGTCTTCATTGTTACATCTTTCATGTTTGGTGGTTCACACTGCTGTGTTGTTCGCGAACCATACCTTCACCAACATGGGTCGACCAATGTGTTGATGGCTGCATTGGAAGTATCACTTCACATGAGCAGACCCATGCATCGTTAGCTTAGGAGTAGGAGTAGTGTTTTCTTTTGGTTTGTTTGCTTTCTTCTTACTTTGCATGTTTGTTTGTTTTCCTACTTGTTTGCTTATTCGCTTTTCTTATGCACTTACTTCTGCATTTTTTTTGTCTTGTTGTTTGTTGCTTTTTTGCATTCGTAGGTTAGTTTCACATGAGATTGTGCGCGACTCTTGAAACACGCTGGGTAAAGTACAAGAGGACTTGTGAAATTATCAACACTTGGTTATCTGCCATCCTAACTATGTATGAAGAACTTGTTGTCTTCAGTCCATGATACATCAATGGAAAATACGTGCTGTTCACAGTGAAGCCTGGTGAAAACACAACGCTTGCGCACTAACTAGTATCATCTACTCTAGTCGGTTGTTTTTTGGGTTAATCCTTGTTAGCTCAGTCGAGTAGAGTAAGGTGAGGGGGAAAACCTTAACAATCTCGTCAGAGGTATATACAAACTACTTCTATAAAGGAACAACCTCTTCTGATCTCAATAAATCGGGATCCCTCTTCCGCCTCTGAAATAAATAAGTGCTATGCATAGTTACGAAAATTGAAAAATAAAATAAAAATGAATATGTAAAAAATTTCAAAAAAATGAAAAATGAATAAGGCGAAAGAAGAGAAATGATTACTGCACAGAGAGGTGATGCAAGTAACTCCGTCGGGGTACTGACCAGGCTCGCTGGCAGCGGAGCGATGCTTGTGCTCTTGCATGACTCCATCGCGGTACTATCCAGGCCTATTGGCAGAAGAGCAACACTAGAGATGAAACTAAAAATCTGATGACCATATGGCTTGTACACCAATATACCCCTCATCTCTAATTGAAACAACTAGGTTGGCTTGTCTTGGAATGTGTGTCAATCGACTAAGAGCTTGGCGGGTGCTACATATTACAATCAAGCAAGTGTGGAAACCAAGACAAACAAAGAACTGAACAATACTTCTAGAGGTGTTAGACTTTCTTTTCACGAACAAGGTCCATTCAAAGAGCTAGAGTTCTACCAGTGTGTCGCCAAGTGTTGTAGCGGCTACTACCACCCTCCAAAATTTTTCCTTAGCTTTGCTTTGGAGCCTCCCTATAAACCATCCTAACAACATGTCTTGCACTATCAAGTGCATAGGCTTCATTGGTTTTTTCAACAACCTGCGAGCCTGTGCATTTTAGTTTGCTTCTCTCCCCTCATAGGTTGCCATTTCGGACTTAGGCTAGTTGCTGGCTGAGTAGCTCCCTCAGAAAATTGCATAATTTTGGAGGGGAACCAGTCTTCCCTCTAGAAATTTCCCAAATATGCTGGCTACCCTGCTGAGCTTAGAAATTGCCCAACACTGCAACTCAGCCCAGAAATTGCGCAATTCTGGGCAGCAGTCACCTGCTCCTTCAAGAAATTGTGCAATCCCTCTGGGACAGCCAATCCAGCTCCTCCAAGAAATTGCGTAATTCTGGGCAATAGTCACCTGCCCCTCCCAAAAATTGTGCAATCCCTTTGGGACAACTAGCCTAGTTCCTCTGAGAAATTGCGCAAATCCCTCTCTCAGTCGAGTAGGTTGTCGCATGTGCCTTTAGGTTGACCTGTTCCCTTCGGGACCAAGCAAAACTGATTTGCATGCATGGACTTCTCTTCCCGAAATAGCAAAAGGCAACATGCAAAAGGTATCCCTAGATTTAGGGATCTATTCTTAGCAGATGGAGGTTACATGAAAAGCACATTTTAGAAACCTCTTTCCAAGTGTCGATTTTTCCTAGATTTGTGGCATGCACGTCATAACCTCGATCTTGTCAAAACTTATGAACCGGATGCTTCAGAGCTCATTCCTCACATCGATCTTGCAGCTCTGACATCCCACATTGCATCCAGGAGTCTTTGGCACTTTCAGCTTAGATGTTTAAGTGTAAGTTTTCTTTTCATGTCTTACGTTGTGTTTTTGTTGCTTTTTGTGTTTCACTTTGTGTTGTCTGCTTGATTTCAATGAGCGCTTGCTATCGTTTGATGTATGTTAGCTTGTAGAAGCACCATTTCAGTTTTCATTTGCATCTCATTGCTGTCGCATGCATGACAGTGTTTTTGCACTGACGGTCGTCGTTGCGGCGAATCGCTTCACACACATGCATGCTTCCTCATTTTCTAAATCATGCACTTACTGTTTGCATGCATGATCGTTCACTCTTGCTTACACTCAGTATCACCATACATTCAGATTTCCCATGTTTTTAGTCACTTGTCGGTGGGTCTGGGTTGCCTTAGCACGGACCTTGCCTTGCACGACTAGCATTGCGCATTTCTGGAAGTGAAGGCTCTACCTTCCCTCTAGAAATTGTGCAAGTCTAGCCCAAAACTGAACTCTAGGCTTGCATTGCACAATTTTGGGAGGCAGTGCCTTACTGGCCCTAGAAACTGCACAATGCAGTTTCCTAGTTTGCATTTCATTGCTGACTGAAATTGCGCATTGCGTAGTTTCAGTCCTCAATAGGCTAGGTTGGGTTGTGCATTGTGTAGTTCCAGCAGCCAGTCAGCCTCCTGACAGCTTGGATTGTGCCTTGCATAGTTTTGACATTCAGTCTCCCAACCTCCTGGTGAAAATTGCGCAGTCTTCACAGACAGTCACATAGGTATGTTGAATGTCATTCCTTCAACTTGTCTTGGTTTTCGAGTGACAGATTGATTTTCATGAGTGTTTCTATGTCTCCAGGTATCATAGGTGTTTGTCTGCCTCTCAGAAACACAGGTACAATGGCTTCCAGGAGAGTAGAGTCAAAGACATCGTTCAGAGTACAACTGGGGATGCAGTCGATCAAGTGTCTATGAACTTGCCTATCTATGAAGACATCAAGTTTTTCATGCACAAGGATATCAAGATGAAATGGAAATGACATCATAGTGAGCAACATCATTAACAAAAATAGAAGGTAGCACACTTGCGTGCGACAAATGCAAGGGGAAGGTTGTTGACAACGCAAAGGTGGAGCAAAGTTGCAAGTTCAAGTAGATCCACTTGTGATGAAAGCAACTTTGGAGACTAAGGCTATGAGGCGATGATGCGACAAGAGGATTGCATGAAGGCAGAGAGAGAAAAAAAGAAGGGGTTGCAGGTGCTGAAGTGACAACTCAAGGAAGAACAAGAACTGCACAGACAAGAGAAGGAGTTGCAGTGGGAATAGGTACAACATGAGGCACAACATGCACAGACTGATGAAATTGCACCCATACAGTTTATGGACCCATCTAGAAGCTGGCATGGAGCGGACAGGGTGAGAAGTTCCATCGATTGCATGCAACGGTGTTCAGGGGCATGGCTGTCATTGTGCGCATGCATGTGATCCCACCCATTTGGCATACTCACCGAGGTGAAGACGAGAAGCAAGTCTCATTGGAGCTGGACATGTATTTTGACAAGTTAATGCACATGGTCACCAACACACGCTTGGAGATCAACACATACATTATGCATTAGTATGTTTCTAGACCAACTGCACTCAAGATGATTCTGCACATGTTATTAGAAAAATTGGACAGAGGAGCCATATCCGTGTACCTGGATGAAACGGAGGTAAGAGTTCGCTTACAGGAGGATGTCACCATTGAGCGCGCGGACACCATCGTAGATGACCAAGCTTGGCATCAGTTTGCCACCATCGATCATCGCAAGGATGTCGAAGAGTTGGTCTTACCATGATTGTCCGAGTGTTAGTGATAGATTGAATGGCTTGCTCAAGCCTATTTTGTCTCACATGGGTACATGTGCAGATTGTATGTGACATCTTTTAAAGTATAAGTTAAAGTGTTCATAGTTGAATGTTATAGTCATAGAGTAGTTGAAGAGTCATGAGGGTAGGTGAATAATCAGAAAGGGGAATGTCATGGTTCACCCCACCGTTTGCTATATATAGTACCTCAAAACTCATTTTAGAGGCTTTTGGTCAGCTAAGCTTCCGATAGGAGTATCTTAGAGAAATCTTGGAGAGTATTGTAATGAGCCTTGGCTTCTCCACAGTGAAGATCTAGTACATCTCTTTGGAGCAGGCGACAGTGACTGTAATGTTCCGCTATCGGGACTAGTGGTTGATCATGGTTGTACTGTATGATTGGAACTTTCACTTCTCAATATAACAGAGCCAACACGTTTCATGCATATGTTGTTAATGTATTTCAGCTATCTTGGTTACTCTAATGATATATGTATCTATTTGCTTACACATGCATGTATGGAATCTTTCTGTATAAGTATGTATGAATCTTCCTGAGATGTGTTGTTGGTTTAATGATCACTTTGGATTGTGTTGACGGTGTTGGATCTGCCAACATCAGGGGATCACCCCGGTATGAAGTCCCAACTAGACCTCACACCGTTTGGTGTGGGAGTCCCATCTGGTACGATGGCTTGGTTGCCATTATCTTAAGGATTTTCCTCAACTCTTGCTTGTCAACACAAGAGAGTGGTTTACTTTGTCTTCAAGAAGTGAGGTTCGCGTGCCTGGTGAGTCTAAGTGTCAATTCTATCAATGTTTCTTTCACTATTGAGGGAGAGGGTGAGAGTGAGTTCTAGGTCGATTGGGAGTAGTCCAAACACTGCTAGGAACACACAACACAACAAGACATACACAACTTCTAGTGGAGTAGTCCACATGGATGCAACAGTCAAAACACACAAGGGAAGATAACACGTATAACACTCAACGGATTAGTCCACACGAGTGCAATGGTAGTTTACAACAAGTTTCATGTGAAAGGTTTGTCTGATGTTTGGGAGAGTAGTCTACATGGGCAAGACAACGTTAACAACATATACAACACATTTCCATTAACAGATTATGCATTACAACAAGTGAAATAGTTCAAATGTAGAACATAGGTTAAAGCAACATGCATCACAAGTGTTAAAGATTAGTCTTACAACAATTACAATACATGTGTGAAAACGTGCTAGCTTGGTAGTAGGATTTTGAATTAAACTAAAGTTCCAAGACACATTGTTACACCATACATCACTAACCCCATGTGAGAGACATTGGTGCCACTACTTACTCCTCAAAGGAAAGATTATAGACTCTCTTGGCTATGTGGGAGGAGTTGAGGTGAAAAAGTCCTTTGCATGTACAAATGAGGGGGTATTTATAGCCAAGGGTGAAACTGACCCTTGTGGCTATTTGACTACCTGCATGACTGTTTGACTTCCATGACTTTTCGACTTTACATGACTCTTTGTACAACAAGTGGGTCTCTTGGACTTCCACGTTACATTACATTAATTGACAACATAGCAAAGTGCATGAAGTCTTTGATGGTCTTTGGTTCGCTTGATGATGCTTAGACACGTTTCTCCTTGCTTGCATGTTGGAAGGCTTGATAGGCTCATTTATTCGGGGTGCATGTTCATATGTTCGTCTGTTCGTTAGCACATATTTCATGTTTGCTCGTCCATTCGTCCACGAACATCTATTTGCATGATCATCCGTTCACGAGCACATATCTTTGCGTGGATCGTTCATTCTTCCATTGGTGAACTTTTCCTTCTGCATGTGCTCCCTTTGTTGATCCCATTCGTCGTCTTTCCATGTTTGTTGGTGTAGCTGTACCTGCAGTCGCTCATGACGAGATGACATCAAATCAAAAACCTCCTAGTCTACCATGACACATGATCATTTCAGATGCAGGTGACCAGGAGAGGCAGTAAGGTTGTGAAGTGGGATGATGGCTCCGGGCACTGCTGATGAAAACTGCACAAGAGTCACTGAGTGATGAAGATGGGCAATCCAAGTCGACAGTGACTATTTGCGAGGTCTAGCTCGGCTGGAAGGAAAAATTGTGCAAATTTTGGGAGGGACAGTCTGGGCTGCAGGAAGGCAAGGTAGGCAGGATATGCAAAATTTCCATAATGAGTGGGCAGTAGGGGCTAGAAGGCCAAATTTGAACAATTTTTTGGAGGAATAGGCTGGAATGCAGGGAGGGTCAGCAGGCAGAGATTGTGTAGTTTTTGGGAGGAACTGCCCGGGAGCCTGACAACCAAAACTACGCAATTCCCTGAGGGAATTGGCAGTTGGTTGCTGGGGTCATTGGTAGCAAAAACTGCACAATTCCCAGAGGGAATTCACAGTTGGCTACTGGGTCACTGGCAGTAGAAACTATGAGATTCCTAGAGGGAATTGGCAGTTTGCTATTAGGAGTTGTAGGTAGAAGAAAATACACTAAGGTTGGGAGGCTGGCTTGCTGATCATCTCTATGCAATTTCTGAGCTCAGCAGATTGCTGGGAAGCAGAAGGCCTACTCATGAAAACTGTGCAATTTCTTGGATGAGCAGCTAGTCGACTGCTGAGATGATTGACTGGAAAAACTGCACAATTTTTTGAGGGAGAGAGGGACGGGCAATTATTGTCTGTTTGGCCTATCTACACAATTTACTCAGTCAACTGAGCGAGTAAGGCTAGTGGCCTCTGCGTAATTTTTGAGGGGAGTCAGTGCTGGGGTGACTACCAGGTCCGACTATCCAGGTGGTCAGTATGAAAGTCGATTGAATTTCTTGCGGGAAGTGCAACTTGAAAATACTTGCTTGATGCTTCTGCGCTCTTCTGGTTGACAGTTGATTGAGTCGATGGCAGGGTGATGGTCTGGCTGTCAAAGGGGAGTCTAGTTGTCAAAAATTCAACAAAAATGACTGTGTGTGAACGATCGAAATATTCATAGGTGATCATGAAAAAACACACTGACATGACTTGACATTGAAACGACTCAAACCATCCAAACACACCTGTTCAACATGACTAACCGATGGTGCAAGTGACAAGCGCGACACTCGCGATTAACCGTTCATTGATCGATATGATGCTTGTGCGATAGTGTATGTGATTTCATGTGTGAGTGCAACAGATGCTTTCATAGTGAACACAACAAGCACATACGAAGTGAAGACTTTGAGCATAACCAAAACATGGTCGCAATCATGACTTAGACACTAGCATGCAAAAACTTGAATGAAATGAACAAGAGAGGTGGATGCAAGGACTGACACGAGCTCACAGAGTGAACCGGAGTGTGTGCAGTCATCAAGTAAAACTCTCAAGAGAGGATCCAAAATTGGGTTCAAGCCAAAATTTTGGAAGGTGGTTGTAGCCACTACAACACTTGGTGACACATTGGTAGAACTCCAGCTTCTTTGTTTCAGTTCATTGCTAGCACAAGGCCTTGGTATTTTGGGGCATATTGAATCGCTGTGTAGGTTACTTCGGCTTCCCCACTTACCCCATGGACATACATGGTCCATGCTTTGACAACTCAGTCAAACACAATCAAAAGTTCAACTTGATCTCAATATTTCGAATTTGGGAAGGGTAGTTTAGCTTGTGAGTTGAAGATTTTCAGAGTATAAGTTTTCATCTCTGGTGTTTCTCCGTTGCCAGTAGGCTTGGACAGTACCCCGAAAAAGTCACACAGGAACACACACATTGCTCCACTACCAACGAGCTTGGACAGTACCCTGGTGGAGTTGCATGCTTCACCTCTCTGCGCAGGAAGCCTTTCTCTTCTTTCACCTTTGTATTTTTCAAGAGGACTGTGCATAGGCACTTATTTATTTTTGGGGCGGAAGAGGGATCCCAACTTATTGAGAGCAGAAGAGGTTGTTCCTTTAGAGAAGCATGTAAGATCTCTGACATAGGTTTGCTCATTTAGATTTTCCCCTTCTCCGTTTCTACTAGTTGGATGAGCTTGAACACACAGAGCATAAGGCTGAGTATAGGGATGGGGCTTCCCAGTGTGGAAACAGGTTCATGGTTGGACCAAAACTTCCCTTGTAGATGGTTCATATTTTCCGTCAAGACTTCATTGGCCGAAGGTTATAACCAAGCAAAGAGAAGATGGACACAAGAGTGGCCAAGTGCTGCAGTGCCACAAATCTCTTCAAATTTCAGCCACATACTCTTTTCAAAAGCCAGAACGTAGTAGTTGGCAGCACTTATTTCTGGAAACAAAAATAGTAATATACCAAGCAAAAAAAACAAACGTAAACAAAAATAGTAAGCAAAGCAAACAAAGTGAAAACAACAACAAGCAAGCAAAACAACCAAGTCAACAAGAAAATAATCATGCAAACCACAAAGGAAAGACAAGAAAAAAAGCAAACACTACTCCTACTCCTACGTTAAACGGTCGGGGTTACGTGAAATGAAATTTCCAATGAAGCCACTATAGGCGTACCCGACCTGCAGTCACAAAGATATGAGCGATTAAAACAGATAAAAAATAATTTGCAACAACAAATGAAAAAACTTGAAAAACTTGCACTTGAGAGAGAAGGTCTTGCATGTGGGAGGAAGAATGTGTCACAACCACCCAACACACATGCTTACCTCTTCTGTGACTACTGTTTTTCAACAAACCTTGGAGGCCTCTTGCGAGTGTGTGTTGTTCTGCACCAAGTTTCTCAACGAGTGTGAGGAAGGAGTGAAGCTTGTTACTTGCAACATGACTCACCAAGTAAGATTGTTCCATCCATTCAACAATTGTATCATAAAATTCGTGATGGTTTTTTTGAAATATTCATGATCTTTGAGAAGGCAGATTCCTGATTCGAGAGAGGGTATCACGATGGGAATATGATACAGATAGATAGATCTGGTCATTCTCATCAGTCATGTCAAGATAGTGAGGGCCTGCCATAGTCGTCAGTGCAGGATGAAGTGCCTCACTTGCTTGAGAGAAGTCTAAGAAGAAAGATGTTACATGGTGAAGATCATAGTGTGCGAACTGACTGTCATTGGATGTATTGTTGGGAAAATGATAAACTACATGACAACCACCCAAAATAGAAGAGAAATCAGACCAATAGATCGAGATGTTGGATTCCTAGTTTGATATGAACAAAGAAACCTTTTGAACAATTGTACGAACGCTCTGGATGAGGGAACCAAGTTTGTTGTGCGCTAGGCATGATAGAACACCCACCTGCAACTGGTGAAAAAGTGCGCAAGCATCATGGTCATCACAAAAATGTAGAAAGGATGCGAGCACTGTGAATGTGTGAAACCAGTTGGGGTGTGGCGAAATGAGAGTAACTTGATTCGCGCGATAGGTTGTGCGATCATCATCACACAGGGAGATTGCTGGTGTGATGAGTGGGCAGATTTGATGTGCAAAATTTGCAAAAAGACCAAGGAGTTGATTACGAGAGAGAACATCTGATAAGTGTGATTCCAGATAGAGATGATCAACTTCATTGTCATATGATTGGATGAGGGATGAACACTCCCAACCCGAATTAGATGTAAGAGAGGTGCATGAAGATAGACATGTTGTAATGGACTCATGGATTCGATCATTAGCGAAAATATGAAATTTTGAAATATCATACCATGAACAATAAATATTCTTGGGGATCCACGTCGAATGCAACCATGTAGATAAACGGATTGTGCATGAGAAACAAGATTTGATTTGGTTTGACGAGCTTACCAGAGTTGTGACGTCCTGACATAACCATTAACAGACGTTGAAGTGCCTCGACTCCCTGGCATGTCCCTAAACTTTCCAGAATTGAAAAATTGCATTTTGGGACGTGAACCAGATCATGCATGGCTTGAGGATGGCTGTTGTTACTAATTTCAAAATTTCTCTTAGGATGACATCCATCTCTATCATAGTCTTCATCAAAATTATAGTAAGCTAACTTGATGAGCTGTCTTCATGCAACACACATGATGATGACGAGTGAAAAGAGTCCTGTGTGTTTAAACTATTTTCATCATGGAAAACCTCATTACCTTGTGTCGATCGAGGAGATAACTCAGAAGATGAAGAAACAAGAGAATGTGGAGTGTCTCCGATGCATGTTAATGCGTTGTGAATGATATGACACATAGGTAAGTGAGGTGTAGAGGAAGCTTTGATATGGATGTCTGCTTTAACCGGTGCACATTCCAGATCTAAGTTAGAGTGTACATGAGATGACAATACATCATATGATGTGCTTGGGTGTTCATCACAACATACGGAAGCGTGGGAGTGATGACAGCCCAAGACTGGAGGTTGATCAAAAGAATTGATTGTGCATGATGTTTCACCAAGATTCGTGGATTGAGGATCGATCAAGAATGGAAGCTCAATGTTTTGAGAGGAATTGATTGTGTCTTCACCATCCTGCTCCTCCGCTTGTATGATGAGATTTCCTTGCTCATGACTAAAACTTGAGCCAGCAGCTTGAGAATCAAGAGAGTGTGCACAACTAGCTTGTGAAGTAGATCGCTCAAGCGAGTCATGGTGCAAGGAGTCATGGCTTGTAGATGATGGAGGATGGCAGAGATGTAGATTAGACTCAAGACTTGGGTTAGGAACGATGATGTCCTCTTGTGGAATGGAGGGATGATTTTTCGCCATAGGCTTTCCTAACCATTCTGGAATTTCCTCTGTTGGGGTGGGAGACAACTAAGCAAATGGATTGGGAACATGCTGCGCAAATTTCTCAACTTTGCAACCGCTGCGAGGGGGCACCCTCTTCGAGACATGAGGTGTCTCGTGATCCACAAGAGTTGAGGAAGAAGGGAAATCAGGAAGTTCACTGTTTTGGGAGACATGAACCAAGCGTTTCATCTCTTGGCTCATGAAGTCAAGGTCCACAAACTACTTAGGAATTTCGTGACATAGGTGAAGGAAGTGGGTAGCAAAGTCCTCAACTGATTCACCAGGCTTCATTCTTAAACAAGAGATTCTTTCATAGACATCTTGGTGGTAACACTCATCGAAGACTTGATGGATCTCCTTGAGGAAAGTGAGAAGGGAATGGAAAAAAGCAGGTGGCAGGTTATGTCACCACCGATTAGCACGACCTTCAAGGGTGAGGAAGAAGATTACGCAAACAAGCTCATCACGATCGATTTCATGAGATTCACAAAAATGAAGAAAATTGGAAATGTGCTTAGTTACGAACATTCTGTTCTCACCGTCAAACTTTAATAAGGACAAGTGATTGAGAATCTCATCGGGGATTGATAACTAATTAAGGGAGAAATGAGAGAAACACCTCGGGAGCATGAATTGTGTATTATTCATTGGGTAAGAGATTCAACCCAGATGTATGGGCTCAACTTGTCATCTGGCCCTCCTTCTAGTGCCAAAATGTTGACAGTGCTAGATCTGCCAACATCAGGGGATCACCCTGGTATGAAGTCCCAACTAGAACTCACACCGTTTGGTGTGGGAGTCCCATCCGGTATGATGGCTCGGTTTCCATTATCTTAAGGATTTTCCTCAACTCTTGCTTGTCAGCATAGGAGAGTGGTTTTCTTTGTCTTCTAGAAGTGAGGTTCACGTGCCTGGTGAGTGTAAGTGTCACTTGTGTCGATGGTTCTTTCACTATCGAGGGAGAGGGTGAGAGTGAGTTCCAGGTCAATTGGGAGCACTCCCAACACTGCCAGGAACACACAAAACAACAAGACATACACAAATTTCGATGGAGTAGTCCACACAGATGCATTAGTCACAACAAACAAGGGAAGATAACACATATAACACTCAACGGATTAGTCCACACGAGTGCAACGGTATTTTACAGAAAGTTTCATGTGAAAGGTCTGTCTGATGTCCAAGAGAATAGTCTACACGGGCGAGACAACTTTAACAACATATAAAACACATTTCCATTAATAGATTATGCATTAAAACAAGTGAAATAGTTCAAATGTAGAACACAGGTTAAAGAAACATGTATCACAAGTGTTAAAGATTAGTCTTACAACAGTTACAATACATGTGTGAAAATGTGTTGGCCTGGTATCAAGCTTCTGAATTAAGCGAAAGTTCCAAGACACATTGTTACATCATACATCACTAACCTCGTGTGACAGGTGTTGGAGCCATTACTTACTCCTCAAAGGAAAGATTACAGACTCTCTTAGCTATGTGGGAGGAGTTGAGGTCAAAAAGTCCTTTCCATGTACAAATGAAGGGGTATTTATAGCTAAGGGTGAAACTGACCCTTGTGGCTGTTCAACTACCCTCATGACTATTTTACTTCCATGACTTTTCAACTTTACATGGCTCTTTGTACAACAAGTGGGTCTCTTGGAATTCCACGTTACATTACATTGATTGACAACATAGCCCATAGTGGAGATGTGGGTGACATGACTTACGACATGACTCGACATGACAGTGCTGGTACATTCGTGTTTCTGTTGGAGTGCATGTCGAGCTACAGTGCCAATGGGTGATGGATGTCTTCATGGTGTATCACAGGTTCACCTCCGCATGGCAAAGTGTGCGAAGTCTTAGATGGTCTTTGGTTCACTTGATGATGCTTAGGCATGTTTCTCCTTTCTTGCATGTTGGAAGGCTCGATAGGCTCATCTATTCGCGAAAGGTGCATGTTCATCCGTTCATGAGCACATCTTGCATGTTTTCTCGTCCGTCCATCTGCGAACATATATTTGCATGATCATCTGTTCATGAGCACATCTCTTCACATGCATCATTCGTTCATCCATTGGTGAACCTGTCCTTCTGCATGTGCTCCCTTCGTTCATCCCATTTATTGTCTTTCCATGTTTGTTGGTGTACCTATACCTGTGGTCACTCATGATGACACGACATCAAATCCAAAACCTCCTAGTCTACCATGACACATGATCATTTAAGATGCAGGCGACCGGGAGAGGTAGCAAGGTTGTGAAGTGGGATGATGGCTCCGGGAATTGCTGAGGAAAACTGCACAAGAGTCACTGAGTGATGAAGATGGGAAATCCAAGTCGACAATGACTATTTGCGAGGTTTGGCTTGGCTAGAAGGAAAAATTGCGCAAATTTTGGGAGGGACAATCCAGTCTGCAGGAAGGCAAGGTAGGAAGGATTTGCGCAGTTTCCAGAACGAGCAGGCAGTAGGGGCTGCAAGGAGGTCAACAGGGAGGGTCAATAGGCAAAGATTGCGCAGTTTTTGGGAGGAACTTCCCGGGAGCTTGGCAACCAAAACTGCACAATTTCCAAAGGGAATTGGCAGTTGGTTGCTCGGTCACTGGCAGCCAAAACTGCGCAATTTCTAGAGGGAACTCACAGTTGGCTGGTGGGTCACTGGAAGTAGAAACTACACAATTCCTAGAGGGAATCGGTAGTCTGCTGCTAGGAGTTGCTAGTAGAGAAAACTACACTGAGGCTAGGAGGTTGGCCAGCTGATCATCTCTGTGTAATTTCTGAGTTGAGCGAACTGCTGGGCAGTAGAAGGCTTGCTCATGAAAATTGCACAATTTCTTGGATGAGCAGCCGATTAACTACTGGCATGATTGGCTGGGAAAACTGTGCAATTTTTTGAGGGAGATAGGGACAGACATTTGGTGTCTATCCGACCTACCTGTGCATTTTCCTCAGTCATCTATGCGAGTAAGGTCAGTGGCCTCTATGCAATTTTTTAGGGGAGTCAGTCCCGAGGTGACTGCCAGGTTCGACTGTTCAGGTGATCAATATAAAGTGGATGGAATTTCTTGCGGGCAACGTAGCGTAAAAAGACTTTCTTGATGCTTTTGTGCCGTTCTGGTTGACAGTTGATTGAGTTGATGGTGGGGTGATGGTCCGACTATCAGAGGAGACTCTGGTTGTCAGAACTTCAGCAAAAATGACTAATTGTGTGAATGATTAAAATATGCATATGTGATCATGCAAACACACACTCACATAACTCGACTACGAAACAAATCAAACCATCCAGGCACACATGTTCAACATGACTGATCGACGATGCAAGTGACAAGCGCGACACTCGTAATTGAATGTTGATTAATTGAGACGACGCTTGTGCGACAGTGAATGTGACTCCATGTGTGAGTGCGACAAATGCTTTCATAGTGAACACAACAAGCAAATACGAAGCAAAGACTTTGAGCATAACAAGAACATGGTCACAAGCATGACTTAAACACAAGCATGACTTAGAGAGAACTCGAGTGTGTGTAGTCATCAAGTGAAACTCTCAAGGAAGGCTCCGAAATTGGGTGTAGGCCAAAATTTTGGAGGGTGGTTGTAGCTGCTACAACAAATTGTTAGCTTACTTGTTTTCTAGTTTGTGATGCATCTTCGCTCGTGCATTCCCTTCCAAGCCACATGCTTCCACCGGTTTCCAATGGGTGCACTCACCTCACCTTCCGTGTGTTAGAACCGTTCATGCACCTTCCTTGGCTTGCTGCACATGTCACATCCTTGCTACCAAAAGGGACATCTTACTAGTCTCTACACGCAACTGCGGTCGAGGTGATACCATACGACCCACTACTGGGACTCCTACACCAAACGGTCTGAGGTCTAGTTGGGACTTCTTACCGGGGAGATCCCCTGACATGTTGGCAGGTCCAACACTTTCAACAGAGTCATTTATACAAACACTTTGTGACTATTGTACCTATGAGGCATGAATACATAGTTGTTCATTGTTCCATAAGTTTTATCATATTCTCACAAAGAAGGCTTGATTCCCTCTAATACTAGCTGTAATAAACACATATTAGGTCATGCATTCATAAAAATTATACAAGATCCTATCAAATCATTAAACATATCAATAATCAAGAGCATATCATACAACAAGAAATATACCATAAATGTAACAATCATTTATCTAGAATGAAGCCGTGACAAACCAGTCACATAGTCAACACATTTAAACCAAAAATTGTGCTCATTAATCTCATTAAAGAATAACACATATTAACATATGCATAATGCCAACCAGGTCAGGGACTTCCATGTACCACCCAACCATAGATTTGGGCTAAACCAATTCTCTCTTCCAGCCTAATCACCCTCGTGCCATATTCCAAGACTAAATTTGAGATTACATGGGATAAACCAAATATAACCAAATATGGAATCCAAAGGAAACCACCTCTACCCTCAAGCCACAATGATTTCATACAACACTAGGTCTAGAAATTACCAAAACAAATACAACCTTGGATGCCTCAAAATTTCTTCACCATACCCAGAGGAATTTTCCTATCTCCACCCACCTATCAAGAGCTTACCCAGAGAAAACCATCTCCAATCTCAACCCTTGGGATTTTTTTCATACCACCTCAACCAGGATCCAAAATCTATTGGCAATCCAAAGCTCAACCAAACAGGGAACCCACTACATCATGGCTATCCATGAAATTGCATAAGGAAAGGTTGTACATGATTACCAATCCAAGATAATCCCATTCTAGTGACAACAAAAATGACCAATAAACCAATGCATAGACCACACATTCAAATCCCAACAAGATAAGCAAACATGCACACTGTTACTTGCAAATCCTTAACTATTTTCTGCCCTTTCTTGATGTTGTTCAAATCTTCTCTTAGCTTCCACATGATTTCTTCTGCTGCTGCTTTCTTTCCTTGCTTGTTCCTTGCTTCCTTTTTCTTCCCGTGCTATAGTGTTTTGTCCCTCTTTTTTCCTTGCTTTTCCAAAATAGAATTGTTACACAGTAATTTGTCACCATTGGTCACCGTCCCTGTTACCCCTTTCCCGTACTTTGGAGGATTCATTCCGGGACCTGCGAGCAGTGACATAACTTAAAAACACTTGCATTATGTTCCCCTAAGTATGAACTTCATGTGCCCTGAAGACACCTCCTGCAAAATATCCCTGAAAAGTGCCCTTTTTCCACTAGCGCGGGTCCACAGTGTACTACCCGTGCCAATGAAGGAGATCCTCAAAAGAAGGCGCGCCCATTGGCACTCTGTCTTAGAGTTACACCCGCGCCAACCAAGTTTGGAAAACATTTTTACACAAACGCGCGCCCGGATGTTTTTTCCCTTCAAGTCATGAAGTATTTTGAGTATAAAGCTGATCTTCTAGATGTCGAGATTCATCATCTATCCCTTACATCTATCCACAGCGGCTTTTTGGAGATAATGCCAATCCATAATGGGTGTCTTGATGCATTGTATCTTCCTCCCCTTCTCCATCTATAAAAGTCTGTCCTCATGCATTTGACAAGCTAGTTTTTGAGTAGTAGTGATAATGCTTGTCTTGAGTGATAGTAAGAGTCTTGGAGCATAGGGAGGTTATGCTGCCGGAAGTCTGAGAGAGAAAGGTCTATTGCAAGACATATATAGCTGCTCGCCCAGCCAGAGGAGAGATTCAACGTCAGAACTTTGGTTGTATCTTTCTCTGTTGATTATTCATTAATGAACGACTATCATTATGGTTCCGATCTTATTGTTCGCTATGATAATGTTTGATCTATATCCTTTCTGACTGATATATAGTTGTATTTAGTGGATTTTATGCTTGTATTCGCTTCGTTCTTTGCATGTGCAGGTATCCATTCGTGGAGATCATGAGGATCGTGACCTGCCGAAGCAAGGGAACGAGAGTATCAACTCATCTACGACACTAGCGTTGGACTCCAGGTTGGTTCTCATAATCCACTTTCAATTTGCAACTAGGAACTTGCATGGTAGCGTTAATTGATTGTTGCTAGACCCATTTTGGGCTAGTGGGATCGCCTCTGTCCGCAGAGGGGATTTACCTCTCCAACAATTTGGCGACTCCACTGGGGAGAAGCTATTTGTTGTTTGATTCATAAACCTTGGATGGAGTCTGAAGCACGGCCAGGCAGCCTTCGAAACGCTATTGCTTTGCATTAGCGAAGTAGATCAACGCCACTTCAGTCAATCTCCGGTTTGGTTTACGAACCGAACAGCTTGGAGTTTGTCTTGCACCTTGATCTCTCTTGTTTGCTTGCTTAGATGAGTTTTCTGAGCTGGATTTTTATGCTTGGTCTGCCTGTCTATATATTTGATCTGTCTGGTTTCTGTTAGTCAAGCCGTGAACTGTTGGTTTTTATTTTTTTTTATTCGGAAAATTTGATTAGCACATTTTTAGGCCTGACAGTCGCGCCAGTTGGCGCAGGTTTCACATTGACAGACCGTGCCAATCCTTAATTAGCGCATTTTTCTTACTGACAGTCGCGCCAACCCTGTGAACTTGTTCATTTTTCTTGTTTACAGCCTCCCAAGCTTGGGTTTCCTGTTTTGTTCAATCATCTAAATGTATCAGAGTCTTTTTTGACTGGTTTTGAGTCTTTTTCTGGCAAATTATTAATTTGATTTCCTTTGATCATTACTTGGAGGTTTGTCTCGATCTTTTCACAATTTTGCATCTTTTTGCTTTTGTTTTTGCAAAAAAATTTCCCCCTCATTCGCCGGGGGGGGGGCTAAATTGTGTATGAGTGTTAATCGCCTTTGAGTGTTTTTAGTTTATGATCTTTGGAACTCTCACCCGTTTTTCTTGGTTTGCACTTGATTGGTTCTTAGATTACATTAGAATCATCGTGTGTTTGAGAATTCTCTTGCATAGATCACACTTGCATAATTAGAATTCTCATTTTCAGGATATGAATGAAAAGTGTGCATAGATTACATTTGCATACTTTGGGTGTTTGCCAGTTTCTGTTTCGGTCTTCTCTTGACCCAGTTAACTTTTTGGATACTCTTTTGCATCTGTTTGGTGGTTGTTGAAGCTTGTTTTTGGGTTATTCGAGCAATTTAGTTCTTTTTGCTTGATTTCCATATGGCTTCGTTTTGAGCCTAGATCACATGGCTCATTGAGATTTTGGAGTTTTTCTTGGTTTGAAGGATTGCCTTTCTTTTCAAAGACTTGATTGTGTCCATTGAGTGAAATTTGCTTTTTTGCTCTCTGTTATCGTATCTCTCAAAATTTACTTAGTGCATTTTGCCAATAAAAGAAAAACGAACAATCTCTTTTGCGTTATATTAGTTAATGGAAATTAAAGTTTTTCGTTGTTGTTAGTGATTAATGACTTTAAAGAAAAGTTTCTTTTATTGCCATTAGCTGCATTAGAGTTATCATTGTTTGTTTTATGATCATTTTGTTCGATTGAAAGATCTCAACTCTCTCGTAGTTAGCATTCATCGAATGAAATGATATATTTTGGCATATAGTTTGCATCTAGGAAATTTTGAGATATTACATACGGTAAGGCCTGAAAATCGAAACCTAATCAAAGATCAACCATAAAATGAACTGAATGAATCTAACAACGCATTGGAACTTAACGCACACATTTAGAGGTCTAGGCTAGAGACATGTTCTGGCGTCGTTAAACCTAGTCACTATTGTTTCACGTTACGGTTGGGTGATTCCTCCTTTTGTGACTCGGTAGTGGTCTAGCACGGATTTGTGCTCCCACGTACCATCAAGTATATGTGGAGACCCCACTAGGTTATCATCCTTTATCCACAGGAAGCCGTGTCTGCCACCTTACAAGCCGTAATGCACTGAACACAGCATTCGGGAAGATTGACTGCCGTACGGGAAGTCCTTGGTTTTCATCTGATTGCCAAGGTGTATAAGCAGTTTTACGGATTGTTTGGTAAACCTTTTGCCTAGTTCTCCAGAGTAGTCACTTTTGATCCTTTTCGGACTCCCTAAAAGAAAAGGTTCACCTGAGCATTTTTTCACTTCGGGCTCACTAAATATTCGAAGGAGACTAGAGTCATCTTTTTATCCTTTTCTCGACTCTTAAAAAATGAAAAGGTCAAGTTATGTCCTCGCGTCTTAAAATTTATTCAGCCACGATTCACATTTACCCAGTTAGATCTTGTTTGCGTTAGCTTGAGTAGGGTTCTTTCTCATTTTCAATGGCATCCTTCCCTGAGTCTACCGGCCAAGGTGTTCCCCCGGATGGAAACCCTAGTCCATTTCCTTCTTTTGGAAATGTCGGTGCTCTGTATATGGCAACTTTGTCTTTGCCTGGGTTAACCATCGGTTTGCCCGTATGGTTGTTTTCAACCTCGGTGGTCCCGAGTGTGATGACTCCTGTTCCACCATCTCCTCCACCCAAATAACATCATGTTGATTCCAAGGTGGACCTCTCCCCTTCTTCGCCTGTTTCTGCGTCCTCATCTTCTACTTCACTTGGCGAAAGTCTGGATTCAAGTAACCAGGTGGCTAAGAAGAAGAAGAAGAAGACAAAGAAGAAGAAGACTCCTAAGCGAGAGGTTAAAAGTACAACTCAAGTAGAGCCACCTTCTGCTCCTCTGCGGAAGGTCAAATTTCCTTGTAGGTTGTGCAAGGAGGACCATCTTCTTCGCGATTATCCTGGCATTCCCAAGGTCTTAGAAGTATGGTCTCGCGATATGGCCCGCCCCTCATCGTCCTCTGAAGCTTACGGCGATGCTACACTATCAGTTGGAAATGTTAAGGGAAAAGGGAAGATTCGAATCCCCTGTAGACTTTGTGAAGGCAATCATCCCCTTCACCTTTGTCTACTCATGGATAAAGCCTCTGTTGTCTTGGAAAGTCATAAAATACAAGTCGAGTCTTTCCTAGATCTCGAGAGTGAACCTTCATTCCATCCACCTCGTTGAATGCAATGAAGCTTGGCGGGATGTACCTCGATTTGCGTTATCATGCTGGGGGCATGCGAACTTATAACAAGCATAGTTTTTCATTTCAAGCTTGTGTAAACATGAAACCGAATCCAAGCAGAGTTCTTCATGGTTCAAGCTTGTGTAAAAATGAACCCATATCTGATTTACATCTCGTGACTGCTGCCTATCTGCTAAATTCTGCTAGATGAGCCTTGGTTGTTTCTTTCCATCGCCACCATCTCTTTGGCCGATCATATGCTCTCACTTGATTGTTTATCCTTTCCTGAGGAACCGCAGCGATGAGTGGTTTTATTAGCCAACCTCTTAACTATTATATGTTTTGAGCAGTTCCACCATTGCTGGAACCAGTTGCTACCCTTTATACCACTCGTTCCTTCAGGACGAGTCGCCTTTACGCTCTTTTCTGACTCGTAAAATATGAAAAGATTGCCGAGTACTTTTCCCTTTTTGACTCGTTAAAAAGAATAAAATGGAGGTCTACTTTCAACTCTTTTCCGACCGTTTAAAGACGAAAAGATTACCGAGTTATCCCTCTTGACTCGTTAAACGTAAATAAGAGGTGGTCATCTTTAAACTCTTTTCCGACTGTGTAAAAACGAAAAGATCGTCGGACCCTTGTCGTTTCAGGTTCGTTAACGGTTTCGAAACGACGTGGTTTTGATCGCTTTTTTACTTTTTCAGGTCGAAATCACTACTTATGAAAAGTACTCCTCGATCGTAATGGTCGGGCGGTTCTTTCGAGCATTGTTTTATACTTTTTCGGGCTCGAGAGACACAACTTTACGAAAAAGGACACCCTTGGAGTTTCCTTTTCTGTTGTCTTTTCAAACTCTCTAAACATGAAAAGACGCCGAGTTCTTCCTTTGTCAGACTCGTTAAAACCTGATGACATCGGATTCTGTCGAAATGACGCACCACAAGCATATGCTATCCCCATCAAGCTTGTTAAAAATAATTGGGCTACTCGCCAGAAGTGGCGGGGGAAAATGGAACCATAATTATTGTCGTGTCAGCAGTATGTCGCTCTTGAACGTGGCACTTGTCTGCTTTCGTGTCTGGGTGGGGATATCTCATCTCATTTTTCACTTGCCTCCATGGATTTGGATAATCCTGTTTGACCTCTCATCTGCTCATTGCCTTGTCACCATGACCTCTGATCCATTGATGTCAAATACTGCCAATTCCACTATCGTGCCGCCGATATGTTCAAGAGAAGTTGATCTCTGCAGAAAAACAACCTCCCTCTGATAGCTCACATAATCCTGATTCACAACATTATCTTTCTGTCTCGTGTCGATGATGTGGGAAACATCATGGCCCACCTTCGATCAAGGTCACTTCCTGTCGACTTCAGCTCATTATCCAGGAAGCTGATCTAGAGACTCCCTTCCGGTGCCTTGGAGCCTGCATGCCTCAATGGCAGGTTCTTCGTGTTCGACTTGAGGTTTTCATCATTGGCCTCCAATCGAATGATTCTACAGGTGTTCGACGCCAGCTCACTAATTTGCACGCCGTAGATTGTACCTATAGTACCTTGAGGGCCATTGTCATTATTGGTGGTACCTCTTGTGTCTGTTAACAGTTTTCATTATTGACTGGTAATCAGACGATGTTCATGCATGTTCGACTTCAGCTCATATATTCGCATGCTTGAACTTGTACTTTTGTTCGGGTCGAGATGGAGCACAAGACCCTGGATTTTGTCTGTTGTAATCCAGGTGTGATTCTTGTTACATGACTCATTCACTGGATGGCTGCGACCATACCTGAGTCTATTCATTGATCCTAACTAGATGGCTGTGCCCATACTATGGATCTAGATTATTATGTACTCTCTTATGGATGGCTGCGACCGTACCACATATATCATGTACTTGAGCTATCAGTTGTATCTCTCGATGCAGATTCTCGGCGGCACCTACATGTGTTCTTGTAAAGCATTTCACCCCTCTCTCTCTCTCGGGCCTCATGCTTTAGGGGGCATCTGTTACACAATAATTTGTCACCATTGGTCACCGTCCCTGTTACCCCTTTCCCGTACTTTGGAGGACTCATTCCGGGCCATGTGAGTAGTGAAATAACTTAAAAACACTTGCATTATGTTCCCCTAAGTATGAACTTCATGTGCAATGAAGACACCTCCTGCAAAATATCCCTGAAAAGTGCCCTTTTTCCACTAGCGCGGGTCCACAGTGTACTACCCGCGCCAATGAAGGAGATCCTCAAAAGAAGGCGCGCCCATTGGCGCTCTGTCTTAGAGTTACACCCGCGCCAACCAAGTTTGGAAAAGATTTTTACACAAACGCGCGCCCGGATGTTTTTTCCCTTCAAGTCATGAAGTCTTTTGAGGATAAAGCTGATCTTCTAGATGTCGAGATTCATCATCTATCCCTTACATCTATCCACAGCGGCTTTTTGGAGATAATGCCAATCCATAATGGGTGTCTTGATGCATTGTATCTTCCTCCCCTTCTCCATCTATAAAATTCTGTCCTCATGCATTTGACAAGCTAGTTTTTGAATAGTAGTGATAATGCTTTTCTTGAGTGATAGTAAGAGTCTTGGAGCATAGGGAGGTTATGCTGCCGGAAGTCTGAGAGAGAAAGGTCTATTGCAAGACATATATAGCTGCTCACCCAGCCAGAGGAGAGATTCAACGTCAGAACTTTGGTTGTATCTTTCTCTGTTGATTATTCATTAATGAACGACTATCATTATGGTTCCGATCTTATTGTTCGCTATGATAATGTTTGATCTATATCCTTTCTGACTAATATATAGTTGTATTTAGTGGATTTTATTCTTGTATTCACTTCGTTCTTTGCATGTGCAGGTATCCATTCGCGGAGATCGTGAGGATCGTGACCTGCCGGAGCAAGGGAACAAGAGTATCAACTCGTCTACGACACTAGCGTTGGACTCCAGGTTGGTTCTCATAATCCACTTTCAATTTGCAACTAGGAACTTGCATGGTAGCGTTAATTGATTATTGCTAGACCCATTTTGGGCTAGTGGGATCGCCTCTGTCCGCAGAGGGGATTTACCTCTCCAACAAGAATGCTAGAATGTTTTCTGTCCAATTTCTTTCATTTTTCTTTATTTTCCCTTGCATGCATATTCTTTTACTAATTTTCTCCTTTTCTTGTCTCTTCCTCTTCCCCATCCGCCAAAGTGGAATTTCTTTCATTTTCATTAATTTCCATTTATTGTCTTTTGCCTCTTACCAATGCCAATTTCAATAACCAATAAATAATTAACCACAAGTGGATCCCAATGTAATGTTTTTATGTCCCATGACCTTGGTTTTATTTTTGGTTTTATAATGCCCATACATTATTATTTACATGGAATTTAACCTGGGGCTGTTACAAACCCCCCCTCCTTGGGGAAACACTGTCCTCATTGTTTTATGACTCTTATAACAAGACAAAACTACTGAAAACATGACAAACATACTGCTTATTGGAGATTTATAAACAACTGGATACAATATTTACAATGACACACACACATATATACCTAAGAACATATGCTTCAACCAACAAATAGATAAGGATATAATGCCCACATCTAATCAGTCATATCCCATGTAGATTCCTCAGGCCCAAAGTGCTTCCAATGCACTTTAACTTGCTCTATTTCTAGGTTCTAGACCCTTAGCTTCTTCCACTGTATGATGCATTGAGCCTCTGATTGGAACTCTCCTTTTTTTCCACTTGCTATACAGATCAATCAATCACATGATCAACATCTTAGATATATCTTTTAAGCAGAGAAACATGAAAAACATCATGGATTTTCACTAATGGAGGCAAATCAAGTATGTATGGCACTAGTCCAATCCTCTCAAGGATCTCAAAAGTCCCACAATACCGAGGTGCTAACTTGGAACACAATCCGATATTCAAGGAGCTCTTGTTGGGCTTGATACGCAAGTACACATGTTATCCTACCTAAAACTCCTTGAATACTCTATGTTTATCGACATAAATTTTTTGCCTATCTTGTGCTACCTTCAAATTATTTTTGATAACCTGCATCTCTTGCTTCATCTCTTTCAACATATCAGGTCCAAATCAACACCATGCTCACTAAATCACTCAAGTTGATATAAGTATTACAATTGCTCCCATAGAGAGGCTCAAATGGACCCATCTTCAAGGATTCATGATATTGTTATTATAAGAAAACTCCACCAGTGCAAGATACTCCTCCCACTTACTCTATTGATGCATGACATACATCATAAAACTATCCTCAAGTATCATGTTAATCCTCTCTTTCTGTGAATCTGTTCATGGATGATAAGCTATACTGAAGGTTATCTCTATCTACAAGCCTGCAAAAATTCCTTCCAAAAATTGGAAGTGAACTTGGCATCTCTATTTGATATAATCCTCTTGGGAACTCCATGCAACCTCACTATCTTCTTAATGAATATTTGAGCCACTTTGCTAGGTGAATTAGTAGAATTTACTGCAACGAAGTGAGCTACCTTTCTCAATCTATCAACCACAACCATGATGGAGTTATGATAACTTGATGTCCTTGGAAATCTTGTGATGAAATCCATGGAAATAACCTCCCATTTCCATTCCGAAATTGGAATAGGCTGGAACAAATCAACTGGATGCTTGTATTCGACTTTCACTTGTTGACAGTCCAAACACTTAGCATCAAACTCAACCACCTGTTTCTTCAAATTAGGCCAATAATAGAACTTCTTAATGACAATCAAAGTCTTCTGGTATCTCAGATGGCCTGAATATGGCTTGACATGAAACTCTCTCAAAATTAGCTTCTGCAATTCACTACTATGAGGCACATAGATCCTATTCCTGAATCTAACCAAGCCATCTGCTGTTAGATGATGCTCCTCATCCTTATCACCCTCACCTTGTTGTTGCAATCTCTACTTCAACTGCTGGTACCTCTCATCATTCTTCCCTGCACACAAGATCCACTCTTTCAAATCTATCCCATAAGAGCTCACAACTGAAATATGATTCACCTTTTCTCTCCTACTTAGTGCATTCACAATGCAATTCTCTTTGCCTTTGATGTACCTGATTTCAAAGTCAAACTCGCTGAGAGTATCCAACCATCTAACTTGCCTTATGTTCAAATTGGGTTGGTCAAACAAATACATCATTCCATTATGATCACTCATAAAAATGAACTTCATGAAAAGGAGTTAATGTCTCTACATCTTTAATGCATGAATGATAGCTGCCAACTCAAGATCTTAATTCACGTAATTATGCTCATATTCATTCATCTTATGTGATACATAGAAAACCACCTACCCTTCCTACATCAGGACTCCACCAAGTCCCTCGGTTGTAGGCATTTGTACAAACCACAAAGTCTTTATCAAGATCTATAATTCTAAAAACTAGAGCATTGTTAAGCAATTGCTTCAAATAATCAAAGTTGGCTGCACACTCAGCAGTCCATTCAAAATTCTTTCCTTTCCTCTACAAAGATGTAATAGGATAACCAATCTTGGAGAAGTTACTAATGAATATTTTGTAATAACTTGCTAGTCCCATAAATGATCTGACCTCATTCACATTCTTCAGAGATGACCACTCCAAGATAGCCTTAATATTCTCTAGATCCATTGTTATCCCCTCCTTGGAAACAACATGTCCCAAGTAATGAATATGAGTCTAAAACGAGCTACACTTGATTGGCTTGGCATACAAATTATGCTCTCTCAACAATCTCAACACTGTTGCCAGGTGCATTACATTCTCTTCCTCATTATTTGAATGGACCAATATATCATCAACATAGACTATTACAAACTTATCTAGGTAAGGGTGCAATACACTATTCATCATACAAATGAGGGTGGTTGGATCATTGGTAAGACCAAAAGGAACCACTACAAACTCATAATGCCCATAACTTGTACAAAATACAGTCTTGTAGATGTATTCTTCTTTGATGCACACCTGATGATATCCTGATTTTGTTGGGTGTGGAGCATGATTGTTTAGAGGTCTTTGTTTCAGTCGGATGTATACCCCAGGAAGTTTGTACACCCCTCCACGCGGGAGGGTGCGGGGGGGACTTGTACCCCCCGCGGGGGTTCGGTGGGGCCGATCCCCCCCGGCTGGGGGGTCCGAGGGCCAGTGGTCCCCCGGTGGGGGTTTCGGGGGCAGCGCCCCCGAAGCTAAAAACATATGTAAAATTGCCTTGTAAAAGTATATTCATTTCTAGTCAATCTGGGCCTTTCACTAGGCAGATGATCTGACGGTAGAACTTATGTTTAGTTTAGGGTTTTTTGCCCTAGAAGGCAACCCCTCTCTTTGTATGAGGGCATTGTATTTGAGGCTGTGTAATAGATGTGTATTCTCTGAGCGAGAAATAGAGAGGTGAGACTGTGAGAGAAAATAGAGGATATTACAACAGATCTACTGTAGGTTGTGTCTCTTCATTTTGTTGGATAATAGAAAGGAAGGACTGGCTGTTTAGGGTGGACATAGCCCAAACTGGGTGAACCACATATATCCGTGTCTCTCTTGTTTTATGTGTTTATATTTCTGCAATATTTTATGTGTTCCATTGCTCCGTAATATATAATTTTCTAACAATTGGTATCAGAGCCGAAGGTCTATTTGGCTGATAAACTCACAGGAAAGAAGGGTTCCTGGTTCAAGTGGGAGCAATGGCGGAAGATGGTAAGTTTAGGGTTGAGAAATTTAATGGCCAAAACTTCTCGCTGTGGAAGATGCAGATGGAAGATTATATGTATCAAAAATATCTTTACCTACCATTGGGTGGAAAAACAAAGATGCCGACGGGTATGACAGATGAAGAATGGAACCTTCTCGATAGAAAGGCACTCGGAACAGTACGGTTGTGCCTTGCAACGTCGATCGCCTTCAACATTTTGAAGGAAACAACAACAGAGGGTTTGATTAAGGAGTTGGAGAAACTATATGAAAAACCCTCGGCCTCAAACAAGGTATTTCTTATGAAACAGTTATTTAATATGAAGATGTCGGAAGGTGGATCTGTTGCAGACCATTTAAATGATTTTAATACTATTACAAGTCAGTTATGTTCTGTAGAGGTAAACTTTGATGATGAAGTTAGAGCTTTGTTATTCTTATGCTCATTGCCAGAAAGTTGGAATGGTTTAGTAATGGCCATTAGTAACTCTGTTTTTGGATCTAGTACTTTAAAGTTTGATGATGTTGTCAGTGCTATCCTTAGTGAGGAAATGCGATGGAAAAGCTCTGGTGAGACATCGGGTAATGCTTTGAGTGCAGAGTCTAGGGGAAGAAAAATGGAAAGAGGAAAGAGCTCAGGATATTGCAGTAAATCAAGGAAAGGTAGATCCAAGTCCAGATTAGGGATAGGGTGCTGGAAATGTGGAAAGAAAGGACACCTAAAGAAAGACTGTAGATCTCGGAAAGGAAAAGAAGGAGATGCACAACAAGAAAACAATCATGAAGCAAATGTGACAGGTGAGGTGTTACAAGATGCTTTGATTCTTTCTTTTGAAAATATTACTGATTCCTGGGTGGTAGATTCAGGGGCCTCATTCCATACCACACCTGATAAGAAATACTTTCATGACTATGTTCAAGGAGATTTTGGACAAGTTCGTTTGGGTGATGATAAACCCTGTAAAATTGTTGGAATGGGTACGGTTCTTGTAAAAGAGCAGAATGGAAACCAATGAATACTAAAGGAGGTAAGGCATGTTCCAGATCTAAAGAAAAATCTGATTTCAATAGGGCAGTTAGGCGGTGAAGGTTGTGTGACAACTTTCATAGATAAAGCTTGGAAGGTTACCAAAGGAGCCCTAGTAATAGCAAGAGGCGAAAAGGTTGGTACATTGTATTTATGCAATGGTATTTCTAACTCTGTTAATGCTTTAACTTCCAAAGGAGAAGATGCAACATTATGGCATCATAGGGTCGAACACATGAGTGAAAAGGGGATGAAGATTCTTCACTCAAGGAATTTGTTGCCAGGTTTGAAGAATGTTGATTTGGACTTTTGTGAGAATTGCATTTATGGAAAACAGAAGAGAGTCAGATTTATCAGAGTTGGGAAAGAAAAGAAGAGTGAAAAATTAGATCTTGTGCATACAGATGTATGGGGACTTGCTCAGGTATCATCTCTCGATGGCTCTCATTATTATGTTACTTTTATTGATGATGCAACTAGAAAAACTTGGATTTATTGTATTAAGAATAAATATGATGTATTTGATACTTTCAAGAAATGGAAAGCTTTGGTTGAGATTGAGACAGACAAGAAATTGAAGTGTCTCAGATCAGATAATGGAGGTGAATATTGCAGCAAAGAGTTTGATAGGTACTATTCAGAGCAAGGAATTCGCAGAGAGAAGATAGTTCCAAGAACACCACAAGAAAATGGTGTTTCAGAAAGGATGAACAGAACAATCATGGAGCGTGAAAGGTGCATGAGATTGCATGCAGGATTGCCTTTATGATTTTGGGAAGATGCTGTAGGTATTGTTGTTTATCTAATAAACATAGGACTTTCAAGTTCCTTGAATGGTGGTGTTCCAGAGGAAGCATGGATAGGTAAAAAGGTAAACTACTCTCTTTTAAAGCCTTTTGGTTGTGAGGCCTTTGTCCATATTAATAAAAAAAATATAACAAAGCTTGAGGCAAAGTCAAAGAAATGTACCTTTATTGGATATGATATTAATATTTTGGTTATCGCTTATATGATTATGAAAATCACAAAATCATTAGGAGTAGAGATGTAATATTCAATGAAAAGGTCTTGTATAAGAATCAGTTGCAGGAAAATAAAAAGGAAAAAGAAAACAAGGAATATGCGGTTCTTGATGAAATCACTGAAAAAGTAAAGGTGCCTGAAAATAATAATAATAAACAACCATAACAAAAAAAACAACCACCACAACAGCAATAAGCACCCCAAACACCTGAAAGTGGTGTTAGAAGATCTACCAGGATAAGTATACCCCCTGAATGATACTCTCCTTCATTATATTATTTATTGTTGACTGATTCTGGTGAACCCGAAAGTTATGAAGAAGCAATGTAGGTTGAAAGCAGGAAGAAGTGGGAGGTAGCCATGGAAGAAGAGATGGACTCCTTAATGCATAACCAGACTTGGGACTTAGTCAAGTTGCCTGCAGGAAAAACTAAATTGAAGAATAAATGGGTCTACAAGCTGAAGGAAGAAGATGGAGGAAAACAAAGGTACAAAGCTAGACTTGTGGTGAAGGGGTTTGCACAGAAGAAAGGTATTGATTTTGATGAAATATTTTCTCCTGTTGTTAAAATGACTTCAATCAGAACTATTTTAAGTCTAGTAGCAGTTGAAGATTTGCATCTTGAGCAGTTAGATGTAAAGACAACCTTTCTCCATGGGGATTTGGAGGAAGAGATATATATGCAGCAACCACAAGGATATGAGGTAAAAGGGAAGGAGAAACTAGTGTGCAGGTTGAAGAAGAGCTTGTATGGATTAAAACAAGCTCCAAGGCAGTGGTATCTAAAATTTGACAAGTTTATGTCTGAACAAGGTTATACTAGATGTCACTCTGATCATTGTGCTTATCTGAAAAAGAAAAATGATGGCAGCTATATTATATTGTTATTGTATGTAGATGACATGCTTGTTGCAGGGTCTAACATGCAGGAAATAAATGTGCTCAAAAGAAAATTGGCAAATTCATTTGCAATGAAGGATTTGGGAGTTGCAAAACAAATCCTTGGTATGAGAATAATTAGAGACAGGAAAAATCGCAAATTAACATTGTCTCAGAATGAGTACATACAAAAGGTGTTGAAAAGATTTAATATGCACAATGCAAAACCAGTTAGTACACCTTTTGCTAGCCATTTCAAACTTAGTAGGGAAATGTGCCCAAAGACCCAAGAAGACATGGATTATATGTCTAAAGTTCCATATGCATCAGCAGTTGGAAGCTTAATGTATGCAATGGTCTGCACAAGGCCTGATATTGCACATGCAGTGGGAGTTGTAAGCAGGTACATGAAAAATCCATGAAAGGAACATTGGATGGCAGTGAAATGGATTCTCAGATATTTGAAAGGTACCACAAATCAAACATTATTCTTTGGTGGTTCAAACATTTCTCTACAGGGATATGTTGATGCATACATGGCAGGTGTCAAAGATAACAGGAGAAGCACTACAGTATATGTATTTACTGTAGGTGGAACAACTGTCAGTTGGGTTTCAAAAATCCAAAGTGTTGTTTCACTTTCAACAATAGAAGTAGAGTATGTTGTTGCTACAGAGGCTAGTAAAGAAATGATTTGGTTACAAAGGTTTATGGGTGAATTGGGTAAGGAGCATGATATGGGCACATTATACAGTGATAGCCAAAGTGCCATTCATCTTGCAAAGAACTCAACATTTCATTCCAGGACTAAACACATACAGCTCAAGTACCATTTCATACGATCAGTGTTGGAAGATGGAGAGTTGAAGCTGGAAAAGATACACACTATCCAGAATCCTGCAGATATGCTAACAAAAGTTGTAACTAGGGAGAAATTGAGAATATGCTCAATTTCAATTGGTCTTAAAGGATGATGATGAAGATGAGAAACAGCTAGGTCCAAAGAGGAGTCATTGTCCAGCAAATGAAGTAGCAATGGAGTTGCTACAATCATTCTCCAAGTGGGAGATTGTTGGGTGTGGAGCATGATTGTTCAGAGGTCTTTGTTTCAACCGGATGTATACCCCAGGAAGTTTGTACACCCCTCCACGGGGGGGGGGGGGGGGGTGGGTGCGGGGGGGACTTGTCCCCCGGCGGGGGTTCAGGAGGGCCGATCTCCCTTGGATGGGGGGTCTGGGGGCCAGCGGTCCCCCGACGGGGGTTTGCTGCCCCTTGAAGCTAAAAACATATGTAAAATTGCCTTGTAAAAGTATATTAATTTCTAGTCAATCTGGGCTGTTCATTAGGCGGATGATATGACAGTAGAACTTATGTTTAGTGTAGGGTTTTTTTCCCTAGAAGGCAACCCCTCTCTTTGTATGAGGTCATTTTATTTGAGGTTGCGTAATAGATGTGTATTCTCTGAGCGAGAAACAGAGAGGTGAGACTGTGAGAGAAAACAAAGGATATTACAGTGGATGTGCTTTAGGTTGTGTCTCTTCATTTTGTTGGATAATAGAAAGGAAGGACTGGTTGTTCGGGGTGTACGTAGCCCAAACTGGGTGAACCACGTATATCTGTGTCTCTCTTGTTTTATGTGTTTATATTTTTGCAATATTTTATGTGTTTCATTGCTCTGTAATAAATAATTTTCAAACAGATTTCAGATCAATCTTATAAATCACTATATCTCCCTTCAGCTGATCAAACAAATCATAAAGCTTAGGAAATGGATACCTATTCTTGATAGTCACCTTGTTCAGCTGCATGTAATCAATGCACAATCCGAAAGTATCGTCCTTCTTCTTTACAAACAGCACTAGTG
Organism: Pinus tabuliformis; assembly: GCA_031772625.1. Taxonomy (NCBI): domain Eukaryota; kingdom Viridiplantae; phylum Streptophyta; class Pinopsida; order Pinales; family Pinaceae; genus Pinus; species Pinus tabuliformis. The sequence continues at coordinate 686,469,573 of CM062816.1, read as the reverse complement.
CTCCCCAAGGAGATACACTTGGCCTTATTTATCCCTTATCAAGAACCTCTTTAAGTTGTAACTTCAGTTCCACTAACTCAGGAGTGCCCATCCTATATGGTGCCTTAGATGCTGGTGCTGCTCCATGCATTAAACCAATAGATAATTTCACCTCGCTATGAGGGGGAAACTCTTGAATCTCTGCAGGAAACACATCCTAAAATTGCTGTAAGATAGGATACCTCCTCAGGACTTCACCATCCTCATCATCCAACCCTTTGTCATTGGAGACATGAACTGCAAACAAAAAACATCTTTTCCTGATACTGCGATTAGCTTGCATGGCTATAACCATTCTCACTGATGAAGGAGCCTTCTTCTTTCCCTGCAAGACTCTCTTTTCTCCATAATCGTCGAGACACTCAATGTCCTCATAGAAATCTACCTTGGTCCTATGAATAAACAACCAATCCATTCCCAAAAGCATTCTATATGCACCCCAAGGAAGCAAATTTAGGTTTGTTGATGTAGGCATGCCATTAAGCTCAAATGCATGAGATTTCACCCAATGTTTAACTCTTCTCTTGGTCTCTATAGCCAACTGTACCAACCAAAATTCTGCATGCACTTCCATATCAAAATGGCATTGATCCACCAATTCATGAAAAATATAGTTATAATCTGATCCTAGATCAATCAAAATAGAAACAACTTGATCACAAAGCTTACCTTCCATCTTGATGATAGATGCCTGGTGGTCTTCCTTCATGTTGTCAACTACGACGTAGATCCGAGGAATGCTCCGAGTTAGATCCCCAACTGTCTATGCCTCTTAAGCACTATAAAACTGAGGTCTTCCACCATGGTATGATCGACAACCTCTCTTGCTATGGTCTCCACCACAAGTCCAACACTTCAATGGTTCTCTACCATTGTCTTTATTCTGCTGCTTCATAGGTTGGGACCCACATCCTTTCTCAGCTGCATTGAAGTTCTTATCATGACCCATATTTTCATTCTCATTTGCATCTTTAGATCTTCCTCGCTTCTTGGTCCATTTTCCTTTAGTCTTCCAGCTACCCTTCCAATCACGCTTGAACTTAGGCTTGTGCTTTGACTGCTCATAGCAATGCTTCAACTTTCTGATGGTTTCCTCCAATGGCCGAGGCTCATCAAAGTCAATCTGGTCTTTGAATGAAATGGAAACCCATTGATGAAGCTTTGGATCTTTGCTTTCTCATCCTTGAGATATGGCACATATATCAGTAGCTCAAGAAATGTGGTTGTATATTCTTCATCTGACATGGAACCCATCATGAGCTCATAGAATTCCTTGGCGTTTCCATCATAATATCTCTCAGAAGGTACTTCATTCTGAAGAGCCTTTCAAATTCTTCCTAAGTCTATTTATCTTCCCTAATGCCCCTGACATGCTTGAGATCTTCCCAATAGATATCTGCTTTTCCTTTAAGACTGAAAGTAGCTATCTTGGCCTTCACATTTTCTAAGTAATCATGAAGTCTAGATTTTTTTCTCATTCCAAGCAATCATGCTTCTACATCTTTTGATTTATTCATCTCACCATCAAAAGTAGGAGGCATGGCTTCCTTGATTTCCTCTGGAAAATACTCCTTCTCACTCCTTCTATGATGATGTTGGCAGTGATGGTGATGATGCCTCCTAAAAGTAGAGTTAGAATCAAATCCATGCATACTAGCCCTCTGCTTAGGTGTACCCAAGAGTTTGCCACTCTTTATTGTATCATCACGGTCCATCCTGTAACTTTTATGAGAACGATTTCCGTCTATGCCATTGGAATTTTCTTCCTATCTGTCTCCATGAATGGTCCCCAACTACCCATGCTTCTGTTAATCTAAAAGGCTCTGTAGAATAAATCCATTAGCCTCAACTTGATTTTCTTGAGCTTTTGCAAGATTTTCCTAGGCTTCAATCAACTGCTTATTATCAAATTTACAATTTATGATCTCTATCCTTAAACTTCGTAATGTATTCGCCATATCAGGAGAGTCCACCTCTCCCTTTTTATCAACTGATTTCTCCCATCCAACTAGTTTCTCTTCTTGCCCGTATGGGGAGTCATATGAACTGTAATCAACCATTCTACTCTTCATATCTTGGTATTATATTTTCCTACAACATACCATTTTTATATAAACCAAATAAAAGGTGTAATCAAAAGCATTACCTCAATTTACTTTTGTTCAGGCTATTGCATCTACATAGGTCAATCTAGATTAGCACGATACATCATAATATCAATAGTATATTAGTTCACAAAACTATAACAACATAATCAACACTAAAAAATAAAATAGCTGACATGAATGCATGATAAGAATATAGATCAACATAACAATTTGCATTTTACCTCGAAGTCCAGTGCTGTGAACCTACCCTCATACCACTCTGTAACACCGCACCCCACATTTACCTACATTAACATACTTACCATGGTAAACATGAGTCGAGAGTTACTATGCATGACCCAACTTCCAAGATTAGTTATGGAAATGGGGTCTAACTTACCAAACTTACTCCAACACCCAGAGGAACATGATCACACTTCTTATCAATCTATTTTCACTAGTGACCATTTTCCCTAAGTTATGTCTGCCCCTTCACTTAGATTACAATGCAATGAGTACCACACACATGCAGGCTTGTCAAAGTGGCCCAAGGCCTCCATCTGCATGGATAACCCATCCTCAGTGTGGCCAGAGCTTAAATTTCCCAGCTCTAAGGGTGTGACCATGGACCCTGTTCCAGAATTTTAGGGCTAACCTACAGGCTGACTGCCCAAAATTCTCCAGAACTCTGTCAATGATAAGTACAAGTCTTCATGTTCTATTCTTAGGCTCATTTATTGCTTAAGCTTGCCCAATACATGTGAATCATTTATACAAACACTTTGTGACTATTGTACCTATGAGGCATGAATACATAGTTGTTCACCGTTCCATAAGTTTTATTAGATTTTCACCAAGAAGGCTTGCTACCCTCTCATACTAGATGCAATAAGGACATATTGGCTCATGCATTCATAAAAATTATCCAAGAGCCTATCAAATCACGAAACATATCAATAGTCAAGAGAAAATCATATAACAAGAAATATACCATGCATGTAACAATAATTTAATGAGAACGAAGCCATGACAAACCAATCACATAATCAACACATTTAAATCAAAACTTGTGCTCATTTATCTCATTAAAGAATACCACATATTAACATAAGCATAATTCCAACCAGGTTAGGGACTTCCACGTACCACCCGACCATAGATTGGGATTGAACCAATTCTCTCTTCCAGTCCAATCACCCACGTGCCATTTCCAAGCCTAATTTGGGATTACATGCAAACATAATCAAATAGGGAATTCAGAGGAAACCACCTCCACCCTCAAGCCACAATGATTTCACTCAACACCAGGTCCAAAAATCACCAAAACCAATACAAGCTTGAATGCCTCATAATTTCTTCACCATACTGAGAGGGATTTTCCCGTCTCCACCCACCTGTCAAGAGCTTACCTGGAGAAAACCAACTCCACTCTCAACCCTTGCGATTTTCAGGAGACCACCTCAATTAGGATCCAACAACTATCAAAAATCCAAAACTCAACCAAACAGGGAACCCACTATATCATGGCTATCCAAGAAATGGCATAATGCAAGGCTATACATGACTATCAATCCAGCCAAATCCCATGCCAATGATAACAAAAATGACCAATAAAGCAATGCATTGACCATGCATTCAAATCCCAGTAAGATAATCAAACTTTCAAACTGTTACCTACAAATCCTCAACTATTTTCTGCACTTGCTTTCTGCTGTTCAAATCTTTTCTTCATTGCCACACGAATTCTTCTTCCTCTGCTTACTTTTCTTGCTCTTTCCGATTGCTTCCTTTTTCTCCTTGTGCTTTAGTGTTCTCTCCATCTTTTTTCCTTGCTTTTCCAAAAGAGAATGTTATAATGTTGTCTCTCCAATCTCTTTTCTTTTTCTTTATTTTTCCTTACATGCATATTCTTTTACTATTTTTCTCCTTTTCTTGTCTCTTCTTCTTCCCCACTTGCTGAAGTGAATTTTTTTTCATTTTCATTAATTTCCATTTATTGATTTTTGCCTCTTGCTAATGCCAATTTACATAGCCAATAAATATTTTATTGCAAGTGGATCCAATGTAATGTTTTTTCTCCTGTCAGCTTGGAATACGTGTCCCATGACCTTGGTTTTATTTTTGCTTTTATAATGTCCATACAATATTTATTTACATGGAATTTAACCCAAGGCTGTTACAAACCCCTCCCCCTTGGGGAGAAAGTATCCTTGGTGTTCTACGACTCTTATGACAAGACAAAACTACTGAAAACACAACAAACATGCCACTTATTGGAGCTTTATAAACATAACTCGATAAAATCTCTCTCTCTCTCTCTCTCTCTCTCTCTTTATATATATATATATATATATATATATATAAAAGCATATTCGCTTCGTCCAACAAATAAAGAAGGATATAATGCCCACATATGTTCAACCATCTTCCATGTAGCTTCCTCCGACCCAAATTGATTCCATTGCACTTTAACTTGCTCTATTGCTCGATTCCAAAGCATGAGCTTCTTCTGCTAGATGCTTTGAGGCTCTGGCTGGAACTATCCTTCTAGTTTGACATGCAATAAAAAACCAATCAATAACATGATCAATATCCTGCACATATATTTTAAGCAGAGAAATAAGAAAAGTATCATGGATTTTCAGTAATGGAGGCAATGAAAGTCTGTATGCCACTGGTCCAATCCCCTCAAGGATCTCAAAAGGCCCACAATATTGAGGCGCCAACTTGGCACAAGATCCAATCTTCAAGGAGCTATTGTTTTGCTTGATACACAAGTACACATGATCGCTAACTTGAGACTCCTTGAATGTTGAGAATTGGAAAGAAGAAATTCTAGTTTAATTTTTCCTTGAATTAAATTGTGAATTAAATTCGAATTATATTCTCATAGCAATTTAAAATAGTTAAATTAAGTCTATTAAACTTACTTAACTTAGGAAATTCAAGGTGGAAGTCTTTTGGAAGTCATGTATATGTTCTCCCTACTTTGTAGGAGTCCACTATTAGTTAATTGTGAGTTGTAGAATAGAAGACTCAGTTTCATGAGTCAGTTCAGTTAAATTAGTTGTCAAACTGATTGAGAGAACTAATAGTGAGTTAATAGTCAATGGTCACACTAATGAACTCCACTAGTGCTACTCTAATTAACTGAATATTTACTCATCAGAAACTCATGCATGTCGATTCTAAGAAATACCCAATTGAGACTAGAGTGCAGGGACAATGTACTATTTGTTTTAGATTTTTCTGAGTTGCACTGATAGTGCATGCATTCAGGAACTGATCCTTGAGGGATTGCACTATTTTTAGAGGCTTTATTTCCCTTTAAATACAAGATATCCTTTAGAGGAATTACACATTGGAATAGAGACTTGGAGAGCATGTGAATTGGCTAATATTTGGCCTTGAGCTTACTTATGAGTTGGATATTGAATTTTCTAAGTGCTGGGATTGTTCTAGAGAGAAAAAGCATTGTAATTTCATCTTGGTTTTCCGGATTAATACAAAACAGATAGTGGGGCTTTGAGCTTTGGCTTTCCCTGTATATTTGTTGTGTTATGTGCCTTCGATTCTCTTCCTCTATTGATTATCGTTTTCTCGATGTTTATGGGCTTCCGTTATAAATAGTAGAAGTAGGTTCTTGTATCTTGCTTTAGAAAATTTCATTATCTTGTGAATCTATAGGATTTTCTACATGGTATCGAAGCAAGATTATTTTTTGGGCCGAGAGTTTGCAAAGAATATCTATGTAAAATTTTCAGAAACAAATTCCAAATTTGTATTCCTTGGGAAAATATACCCAAATTCAAAAAAATAATCGGCCAAATCGGAGTTCGGATGAGGGAGATATCACTGATTTAAAATCAACTCTCTAGAGGAGATTTCGAAGTTTTGAGTTTCTGGGTTAGAGGTGAAAGTTGAATTTGCATACATACTTCAGGATTGGCAGATGGCATTCCATGGGTTGAGGCTTGAGTATGCCTTGGAAGGTAGCTCAAATTTCATAGGCTAGAGGGACAAGATGGAGGTTGTGCTAGAGGATAATGGCTTGAAGGAATTTGTTGAACAAACAATTCCTAAGCTAGCAGCTACTGATGCACAGAACTTGGCCCCATGGAAGAAGTGTGTGGCAAAGGCAAGGCGATTAATCCTTGAGGGAGTTTGAGATCATATTGTCTCGTGTCTCCATGGAAAGTAAACCCCACATGCTATGTGGAAAACATTGATGGACTTGTATCAAAATAACAGTGATCAAAGGAAGTTGGAACTGAAGGATAAACTTCGTAAAATCAAGATGGAGAAATGTGAGACAATTCCAAAGTACTTGACCAAGTTCACTCAATGTCAGGATGAACTTGGAAGTGTTGGAATCACGGTTTCCAAGGAAGATATTGTGAGCCTTGCTCTTCTTGGACTCCCAAAGAGTTGGCATAGTTATCAGGACTCTGTCAATGGTTGGGAGAAGCTGCCAGATTGGGAATGACTATGGTTGGATTTGATGCAGGATGAGATAAGGAGGAACACCAGTGATGACTCTTCATCAAAGACTGGTGATGAAGATAACTGTGCCTTAGCGATTAAGGGGAGGAAGGGGAAAGCTAAAATTTCTCGTTCCAAATCAGATTCTTATCATGGGGGTAAGAAGGACATGACGAAAGTTAAATGCTTTCATTGTCACAAGATGGGTTACTTTTCTACAAATTGTCCTTTGAAGAATTCGAAGGAGAAGTCCTCAGGAGGAGCGATAGGTGAGGCTATTGTCTCCCAATTCGAATTGGACTTTTCCCTCATTGCATGCATGATGTCTTCAATGATGGGAAGTGTCTGGTACTTAGATAGTGGAGCTTCTTTCCACATGACTCGCGACAAAGAGTTATTCAGTGAACTGGAGGAGAAAGATCTCAAGATGAATATTGAGATGGGTGCTGACGATAAGTATAGTGTTACTAGTGTGGGCACTATTACTTTTTAGAGGGAGCATGCGGCTCCACTCGCCTTGAAGAATGTTATGCATGTACTCTGACTGATGAAGAACTTGGTATCCATTGCTATGCTTGAGGATAGAGGTTATGATGTGATATTTTCAAAAGGAAAGGTGTTCCTTCGACACACAGCCAAAAGCTAACTAAAGAAGATAGGGATTTGAGTTCAGAATCTCTATAAGATAGAGGTATAGGATTGTGCTGCTTTGAGTTCAAAAGTAGAAAAGATGTTGAGCTGAGACGTTAGCGAGTTGTGGCACAGTGATTTTGCCACTTGCATCATGGGGCTTTGAAGATATTGTAGCAAATCTCTACCAGTCTTCCCAAAGGTACACTTGAGCAAGTTGACACATGCAAGGGTTGTACTTTGGGATAATACACCAAGTCTTCCTTTGGAGACAGAGACAGTCGAGTAGAGTCTATTTTGAAGAGAGTCCATTCGGATGTGTGTGGACCATTCTTGACAGCATCCATGACCAAACACAGGTATTATGTTATATTTGTTGATGACTATTCTTGTAAATGCTGGGTATTTTTTATGCAGAAAAATGATCAAAATTTAACAAAGTTTTGTGAGTTCAAAGAATTGGCAGAGAAAGAGTCTAGCAAGAAGGTTAAAGATCTATGGAGTGATAACGATGGTGATTATGTCTCAAATGATTTTAAGAACTTTTGTGCAGCGAAAGGGATTAAATGAGAGTTGACAACACCCCATAACCCTAAACAGAATGGGATTCCCGAGAGGAAGAATAGGAGCTTAGTAGGGGTAGAAAGGGTGATGTTGCATGATCATGGCTTACCACTACACTTGTGGGATGATGCATGGAACACAATGATTTATTTTCAGAACCATAGCCCACATCAGATACTTGAGATGAAGACACCAGAGGAGGCTTATTCTAGTAAGAGGCTAGATGTTGGTCACTTCAAGATTTTTGGGTCATCAATTTATTTCGATGTGACCAAAGATGCATGGAAGAATATTGAGCCAACAATAGAGTTGGGGATCTTTGTGGGGTACACTGATACACCCCAAAACTATTGGGTGTACATGCCGACCAGTTGGATGACAGTGGTTCGCAGGGATGTCAGGTTCGATGAGGAGAAAGAAATGCGAGTATCCCTTGAGAGGGAGCCTGAGCTACATGCGGATGAGGAGATTTCAACTCCAAAGGTTGAGGGGCCTCAGATTGATGTGGAGCAGCCACATGCAGAGGTTCAGAGAGTGGAGACATCCACTCAGGCAGAGTCTTCCAGAGAGGGAAGAAAGTGCACTAGAGAGGCTGACAGATTGTTGGATGATGCACGGGAGAATGTGGGAGCACCCTCTTCTCAGCATAGACAGAGGAGGTCACCAGAGAGGTACACTAGATACATGGCACTTATGGGTGCATGTGTTGTGACAGAGCCATCTTCCTTTCAGGAAGTAGTGCAACAACTGGTTTGGGTTGATGTGATGGTGGAGGAGTATGACTCCATAGTTCGAAATAGTGTTTGGGATGTGGTCCTGAGACCGGAGGACAAGTCAGTTGTGAGCTCCCGTTGGATTTACAAGGTAAAGAAAGCTGCAGATGGTAGTGTGGAGAAACATAAGGCCAGATTTGTGGCCCGTGGCTTTTCATAGGTAGAGGGGATTGACTATGATGAGACCTTTGCTCCTGTTGCAAGGTACTCATCAATCAGATCTATTTTGGTACTATCAGCACAGATGGGTTGGAAGATCCATCAGATGGATGTGAAGACTACCTTCCTCAATGACATGATTGAGGAAGAGGTGTACATAGAGCATCTCAAAGGTTTTGAAACATTGGACCTTCAGTCGCATGTGTGCCAACTCAAGAGAGCATTGTATGGGCTGAAGCAAGCACCCCATGCTTGGTACACCTAGATAGATAGATATTTCACTGGGTTGGGGTTCACGAAGAGTGAAGCAGATGCAAACTTGTATCACATAGTGGTGGAAGGTAAGCTGTGATCATTGTACTTTATGTAGATGATCTCATACTGACAGGTGATGAGAAGCTCATCAAATCCTGCAAGGAGGACCTTCCAAGAGAGTTTGAGATGAAGGACATGGGGCTCATGCATTACTTTCTTGTCATGGAGCTATGGCAAGGAGATGGGGAGTTGTTTGTATCTCAGGGAAAGTATGCCAACAAGATACTCAGGAGATTCTGCATGGAGAGCAGTAAACCCATGGAGACTCCTCTAGTTGGTAACTAGAGGAAAGAGGATGCTATTTCAGGGGAAGTAGTGGAAGCTACTGTTTACAAGCATCTTGTGGGTTCACTCATGTACTTTGTGAACACATGATTGGATATGTGCTACGCAGTTAAGCAACTTAGTTAAGCGATGGTTAGGCCTACCAAGCTGTATTGGAAAGCGACAAATCATGTATTGAGATACCTCAGAGGCACTACTAAGTTTGGGTTATGGTACAAACGGACAAAGGGAGTGAAGCTTTAAGGCTTCACTAATGTAGATTGGGCAGGCGATCCATCTGATTGGAAGAGCACATCAAGAGGGATCTTTAGTATTGGGTCAGTGACAATTTCTTGGTACAACAGGAAAAAAAGATAAGTTGCACTCATTTCAGCAGAGGCAGAATACATGATTGCAAGTCAAGAAACATGTGAGGCTATCTGGATGAGGAAGATCTTGGTTGGTTTGTTTGGTTAGCAGATGGATCCGACAATGATTTATTGTGATAATCAAAGTTGTATCAAACTCTCTGAAAATCCAGCCTTTCATGATTGGTCCAAACATATTGATATCTGGTATCATCATCTCATAGATTGTGTATTGAGGCGGATCATGTTGTTAGATTACATTCCCACGGAGGAGCAAGATGTTGACATCTTGACAAAGGCATTGTAAAGATGTAAATTTGAGTTTCATAGAGTTAGGATCAGGGTAGTTGATAATCCCTTTCTTGTTGAGAGGGAGTGTTGAGAAATGGCAACAGGAAATTTCAGTTTAATTTGTCCTTGAATTAAATTCAAATTCTATTCTCATAGTAACTTAAAATAGTTAAATTAAGTTTATTAAGCTTAATTAACTTAGGAAATTCTAGGTGGAAGTCTTTTGGAAGTCATGTATATGTTCTCCCTACTTTGTAGGAGTCCAGTGTGAGTTAATTGTGAGTTTTAAAATAGAAGACTCAATTTCATGAGTTAGTTCAGTTAAATTAGTTCTCAAACCGATTGAGAAAACTAATAGTGAGTTAACAGTTAGTGGTGACATTAATGAACTCCACCAGTGCTACTCTAGTTAACTGAATATTTACTCATCAGAAAATCATGCATGTCGATTATGAGAAAGACCCAATTGATACTAGAGTGCAGGGACAATGTACTATTTTTTTTAGATTTTTTTGAGTTGCACTGATAGTGCATGCATTCAGGAACTGATCCTTGAGGGATTGCGCTATTTTTAGAGGCTTTATTTCCCTTTAAATACAAGTTATCCTTCATAGGAATTACACATTGGAATAGAGACTTGGAGAGCTTGTGAATTGGCTAAGATTTGACCTTGAGCTTGCTTATGAGTTGGAGATTGAATTTTCTGAGTGCTGGGATTGTTCTAGAGAGAATAAGAATTGTAATTTCATCTTGATTTTTCGGATTAATACAAAAAAGATAGTGGGGTTTTGAGCTGTGGATTTCCCTGGATATTTATTGTGTTATGTGCCTTTGCTTCTCTTCCTCTATTGATTATTATTTCCTCGATGTTTATGGGCTTCTGCTGTAAAGAGTAGAAGTATATTCTTGCCTCTTGCTTTAGCAAATTACATTAGCTTGTGAGTCTACAAGATTTCTACATTGGATACTCTACGCTGATCTACGCAAATCTTCTTCCTATATTATGTTTCCTTCAAATTGTTTTTGATAATATGCATATCATTCTCCATCTCTTTCAACATATTAGGTCGAAGGAACACCCTGCTCAGTAGATCACTCTAGCTGATAAGAGTATTACAACTCCTCCCATAGAGAGCCTAAAATGGACTCATCTTCAAGGATTCATGATACCCATTATTATAAGAAAACTCCACTAGTGGAATATACTCCTCCCACTTCCTCTATTGATGCATGACATACATCCTCAACATATCCTAAAGGATCTTGTTAGTCCTCTCTATCTATCCATCTTCCCATGGATGATAAGTTGTATTGAAGGCTAGCTCTATCCCTAAGCCTGCAAACAATTCCTTCCAAAACTTGGAAGTGAACTTGGCATATCTATATGATAAAATCCTCCTAGGAACTCCATGCAACCTCACTCTTTCCTTAATGAATATTTGAGCCACTTTTCTAGATGAATTAATAGATTTTACTACAATAAATGAGCTACCTTTCTCAATATTTATGCCACAACCATTATGGAGTCTTTCTATCCTGATGTACTTGGAAATCTTGTAATGAAATCCATAAAAATAACCTCCCATTTCCATTCCAAAATTGGACTAGGCTGCAACAAACCAGCTGGATGCTTGCGTTCAACTTTCACCCTGTTGATAGTCCAAGCACTTAGCAACAAACTCAACCACCTCTTTCTTCAAATTAGGCCAATAATATAAATTCTTAATGGCTGTCAAAGTCTTTTGGTATCCTGGATGGCCTTAATATGGCTTGTCATGAAACTCTCTAAAAATAAACTTCTTCAATTCACTACTATAAGACACATAAATTTTTCTCCTGAATCTAACTAATCCATATGCTGTGAGGATATGGTCCTCATACTTATCACCCTCACCTTGTTGTTGAAATATCTACTTCAGCTACTGGTACCTCTCATCATTATGCCTTGCACGCAATATCCTCTCTTTCAAATATGTCCCATAAGAGCTCACATCTTAAATATGATTCATCTGTACTATCCTACTGAGTTCATCCACAAACCGATTCTCTTCGCCTTTGATGTAGCTCATTTCAAAGTCAAACTCACTCAAAGTAGCCAACCATCTGGATTTCCTTGCGTAAAATTGGTTTGGTAAAAAAAATACCTCATTCCACTATAATCACTCATCAAAATGAACTTCCTGCCAAGAGGATACTGTCTCCACATCTTCAATGTGTGAATTATAACTGCCAACTCAAGATCACGAGTCACATGATTATGATCATGTTCATTAATATTCCATGATTCATAGAAAACCACCTGCCCTTCCTACATCAAGACTCCACCAAGTCCCTCAATCACATGCATTTGTACTAACCACAAATTCTTTATTGAGATCTATAATCCTCAAAACTAGAGCATTGGTAAGCAATTTCTTCAATTAATCAAAGCTAGCTACGTAATTACAAGTCCATTCAAACTTCTTTCCTTTCCCTTGTAAAGATGTATTAGGATAGCCAATCTTGGATAAGTTCCTGATGAATCTTTTTTAATAACCTGCTAGTCCCATAAATGATCTGACCTCATTAACATTCTTCAGAGCTAGCCACTCCAAGATAACCTTAATATTTTCTAGATCCACTGCTATCCCCTCCTTGGAAACAAAATGTCCCAAGTAACGAATATGATTATGGAAGAAGCTACACTTGTTGAGCTTGGCATACAACTTATGCTCTCTCAATAATCTTAGCACTGGTGCCAGGTGCATTATATGCTCTTCCTCATTCTTCGAATGGAACAATATATCATCAAAAAATACTATCACAAACTTATTTAGGTAAGGGCACAACACACTATTCATCATACACATGAAAGTGGTGGAGCATTGGTAAGACCAAAAGGAACCACTACAAACTCATAGTTCCCATACCTGATACAAAATGTAGTCTTATAGATGTCTTCTTCTTTGACGTGCACTTGATGATATCCTGATTTTAGATCAATCTTTGAAAACACTACAACTCCCTTCAGTTGATCAAACAAATAATAAATCCGAAGTAATGTATACCTATTCTTGATATTCACTTTATCCATCATCATGTAATTAATGGGAAATCTGATTGTACGATCCTTCTTCTTTACAAACAAAACTGGTGCTCCCCAAGGTGATACAATTGGCCTTATGTATCCTTTATCAAGCAACTCTTTAAGGTGCAGCTTTAGTTCAACCAACTCACGAGTGCTCATCCTGTATGGTGCCTTATATGCTTTTGCTACTCCATGCATTAAATCAATAGATAAGTCCACCTCCTTATGAGGGGGAAACTCTGGAATGTCTGCAGGAAACACATCTTGAAGCTGTTGTAATATAGGATACCTCCTCAATACTTCACCATCATCATCATCCAACCCTTTTTAATTGGGGACAGGAGCAAAAAACAATAAACATCCTTTCCTGAGGCTGCGCTTATCTTGCATGGTTGTAGCCATTCTCATTGATGTATGCTTCTTCTTTCCCTACAAGACTCTATTTTCTCCATTATCATCCAGGCACTCAATGGCCTTCTCATAGAAATCTACATTGGTCCTACGAATAAGCAAAAAATCCATGCCCAAAAGCATGCTATATGCACCCAAAGGAGGAAAATTCAAGTTTACTAATGTAGGCATGCTATTAAGCTCAAATGCACAAGATTTAACTCAATGGTGAACTTTTCTCTTGGTACCTATAACCACTTGTACGAAACAATTTTTTTTTTTGCACTTCCATATCCAAATGACACTGATCCACCATTTTAGGACTAATATAGCTATAATTTGATCCTTTATCAATCAAAATAGAAACAACTTGGTCACAAAGCTTACCTTCCATCTCGATGATAGATTCGTGGTTGTTTGCCTACCTGCTATCAACCTATGCATATATTTGGGGAATGCTCTGAGCTACATCCCAAACTATCTGTGCCTCCTAAGCACTCTAAATCTTAGGTCTACCACCATGGTATGATGGAAAATATCTCTTACGATGGTCTCTACCACAAGTCCAACACTTCAATGTTTCTCTGCCACAAACTTTATTCTGTTGCTCCATAGGATGAGAACCATATCCTTTCTCATGCATTGGAATTCTTATAAGGAGCCATATTTTCCTTCTTACCTGCATCCTAAGATATTCCTCGCTTCTTGGGCCATTTTCCTTTAGTATTCTTGCTACCCTCTAGTGACACTTGAACTCAGGCTTGTGCTTTGACTACTCATAGCAATGCTTCAAATTTCTCATGGCTTCCCCCAATAACCATGGGTCATCAAACTCAATCTGGTCTTTGAATGATAATGGCAACCCATTGATGAACCTTTCAATATTTGTTTTCTCATCCTTGAGATATGGCACATATATTAGTAGCTCTAGAAATATCGTTGTATATTATTCAAATGACATGGAACCCATAATGATGTCATAGAATTCCTTGGCGTTTCAATCATAATATCTCTCAGATAGGTACTTCATTCCGAACAATATTTAAAATTATTCCCAAGTCAACTTCTCTTCCTTGATGCCCCTAACATGCTTTACATCTTCCTACCATATATATGCTTTTCCTTTGAGACTAGAATTAGCTATCTTGGCCTTCATATTCTATAAGTAATCATGAATTCTAATTTTTTTTCTCATTCCAAGCAACCATGCTTCTCCATATTTTGATTTGGTCACCTCACCATCAAAATTAGGAGGCTTGGCTTCCTTGAATTCCTCTGGAAAGTACTCCTTCTCACTCCTCCTATGATGATGCTGACAATGATGGCGATGATGTCTCCTAGAAGTAGAGCTCGAATAAAATCCATGCGTACTGGCCCTTTGCTTAGGTGTACCCAAGGGTTTGCCACTCTTTATTGAATCATCGCGGTCCATCCTGTACCTTTTTTGAGACTAGCTTCCATCTGTGCCATTAGTCTTTTATTCTTATCTGTCTCCATGACTAATCCCCAACTGTCCATGCTTTTGTTAATATAAAAGGCTACGAAGAATAATTGCATTAACCTCAACTTACTTTTCTTAAGATTTTGCAAGACTTTCATGGGCTTCAATCAAATGCTCATTATCAAATTTACAACTTTTGATCTCTTCTCTCAGACTTCTCAATGTATCTTCTAGATCAAGAGAGCCCCCCTTCCCTACTGCTCAACTAATTTCTCTTCTGGCATGTATGGTGAGTCATATGAACTGTACTCAACCACTCTACTCTTCATATCTTGGTATTCTAATTTCCTACAACATACCATTGTTAGATAAATAAAATAAAATACATAATCAAAAGCATTACCTCAATTTACTTCTGGTGAGGCTATTACATTTGTGTAGGTCAATCTAGATTAACACGATACATAATAATATCAAGAGCATATAAGTACATACATGAATCAAGATAATATCGAAAAAATGTAACAACATAATCAACACTAACAAATAAAATAACTGACATGCACACATGGTAAGCATATAGATCAACATGACAATCTGCCTTTTACCCCGAGGTCTAGTATTGTGAACCTACCCTGATACCACTCTATAACACCCCACCCCACATTTACCCACATTAACATACTTACCATGGTAAATATGAGTCGAGAGTTACTATGCACGACCCAACCTCCAATATTCAATTAAGGAAATGGGGACTACCTTGCCAAACTTACTCCAGCACCCAGGGGCACATGATCAAACTGCTTGTAAATCTACTTTCACTAGTGATCATTTTCCTTGAGTTGTGTCTACCCCTTGAACTTTATCACAACTTAGTCGCATACATGTAGGCCTGTCAGAGTGGCCAAAAGTCTCCAACCACATGAATAACCCATCCTCAGTGCGACCCCTTTGTGGAATTTTAGGGCTAGCCTACCTACCAACTGCCCATAATTCTTGAGAAATTTGTCAATGATAAGTGCAAGTCTTCATGTTTTATTCTTAGGCTTATTTATTGCTCAAGATTTCCCAACAAATGTGAATCATTTATACAAATACTTTGTGACTATGGTACTTGTGAGGCATGGATACATAGTTGTTCACTGTTTCATAAGTTTTATCAGATGTTCACCAAGAATGCTTATTTCCCTCTCATACTAGCTGCAATAAACACATATTAGCTCATGCAATCATATAAATTATCCAAGAGCCTATAAAATCATGAAACATATCAATAATAAATAACACATCATATAAGAAGAAATATACCATGCATTTAACGAGCATTTAACCAGAATGAAACCATGACAAATTGGTCACATAATCAAAACATTTAAACCAAAACTTGTGCTCATTGATCTCATTAAAGAATAACACATATTAACATATGCATATTGGAAACAAGGTCAGGGACTTCCATGTACCACCTGGCCATAGCTTGGGGCTGAACCAATTCTCTCTTCCAGCCTAATCACCCCCATGCCATATTCCAAGCTTGAATTTGGGAATACATGGGATAAAATAAACATAACCACATAGGGAATCCAAAGGATACCACCTCTACCCTCAAGCCATAGTGATTTCACCCAACGCTAGATCAAGAAATCACCAAAACCAATACAAGATTGGATGCCTCAGAATTTATTCACCATACCCAGAGGAATTTTCCTATTTACACCCACATGTCAAGCGCTTACCCAAAGAAAACCATCCCCACTCTCAACCCTTGGGATTTTCATGAGACCACCTCCACAAGGATCCAAAATATATTGGCAATCCAAAGCTCAACCAAATAGGGAACCCACTACATCACGACTATCCAAGAAATGGCATAAGGCAAGGATGTACATGACTGTCAATCCAGGAAAATCACATGCTAGTGACAACAAAAATGACTAATAAACCAATGCATGAACCACGCATTCAAATCTCAGCAAGATAATAAAACATGCACACTGTTACCTACAAATCCTCAGCTATTTTCTACCCTTGCT
The DNA here is from genome assembly GCA_031772625.1 of Pinus tabuliformis. Lineage (NCBI taxonomy): Eukaryota > Viridiplantae > Streptophyta > Pinopsida > Pinales > Pinaceae > Pinus > Pinus tabuliformis. The sequence continues at coordinate 686,452,667 of CM062816.1, read as the reverse complement.
TGCTATTGTTCAAATATCCTCTTGGATGCCACATGAATTCTTCTTCTGCTACTGAATTCCTCGCTTTTCCTTGCTTCCTTTTGCTCCCTATCAACCATCTCCCGTGTAGCTTCGTCGGTACCAAAGTGCTTTCACTGCACTTTAACTTGTTCTATTTATCAGTTCTAAAGCACGAGCTTCTTCTGCTACTGGATGCATTGAGGTTCTAGCTATAACTGTCCTTCTGGTTCCACCTACAATACAAACAATTCAGTCACATGATTAACATCCCGCACATATCTTTTAATCAAACAAACATTAAAAACATCATGGGTTTTCACTAATGGAGCAAAATCAAGTATGTATGTCAATGTCCTTGGTCCAATCCTCTCAAGGATCTCAAAGGCCCACAATACTGAGGTGCCAACTTGGAACATGATCTAATCTCCAGGGATCTCTTCTTGGGCTTGATATGCAAGTACAAATGCTCTCCAACCTGAAACTCCTTGATTTTTTTTGCTGATTCGCATAACTTTTCTACCTAACCTATGCTGCCTTCAACTTCTTTTTGATAACCTACATCTCTTCCTCCATCTCTTTCAACATATCAGGTCTAATCAACACCCTTCTCACTATTTTACTCCATCTAATAGGAGTATTACAACTCCTCCCATAGAGAGCCTCAATGGGACTCATCTTCAGGGATTCCTGATACCCATTATTATAAGCAAATCCTCCCACTTCCTCTGCTGATGCATGACATACATCCTGAACATATCCTCAAGGATCCTATTAATCCTCTCTATTTATCCATCTATCCATGGATGATAAGCTGTACTGAAGGCTAGCTCTATCCCTAAGCCTACAAATAATTCCTTCCAAAACTTGGAAGTGAACTTGGAATATCTATCTGATATAATCCTCTTGGGAACTCCATGCAACCTCACTATCTCCTTAATAAATATTTGAGCCACTTTTATAACTGAATTAATAGATTTTATTGCAATGAAATGAGCTACCTTGCTCAATCTATCAACCACAACCATGATGGAGTTTTGCTATCTTAATGTCCTTAGAAATCCTGTAATGAAATCCATGGAAATAAACTCCCATTTCCATATTCCAGAATTTGAATAGGCTACAACAAACGAACTGGATTCTTACATTCGTCTTTCACCTGTTGACAGTCTAAGCACTTAATAAAAAACTCAACCACCTCTTTCTTAAACTTAGGCTAATAATAGAACTTCTTAATGGTTGTCAAAGTCTTCTTGTACCTTAGATGTCATGAATATGGCTTGACATGAAACTCTCTCGAAATAAGTTTCTTCAATTCACTACTATTAGGCACATAGATCCTGCTCTTGAATCTAATGAAGCCATCTGCTGTGAAGTGATGCTCCTCATCCGCGTCATCATCACCTTGCTACTGCAATCTCTACTTTAGCTACTGGCACCTCTCATCATACTGCCTTGCACACAAGATCTTCTCTTTCAAATATGTCCCATAATAGCTCACAAGTGAAATATGATTCACATGTACTCTCCTACTAAGTGCATCCGTAACCTTGTTCTCTTTGCCTTTGATGTACCTGATTTCAAAGTCAAACTCACTGAGAGTGGTCAACCATCTAGCTTGCCTTGCATTCAAATTGGGTTTGTCACATAAATACCTCAGTCCACTATGATCAATCATCAAAATGAATTTCATGCCAAGGAGATAATGTCTCCACATCTTCATTGCATGAATGATAACTTCCAACTCAAGCTTGTGAAACACATAATTTTTCTCATGTTCATTTAACTTCCCCGATTCATAGAAAATCACCTGATCTTCCTGCATTAGGAATCCACAGAGTCCCTCCTTGCAGGCATCTGTAGAAACCACAAAGTCTTTATCAGGATCTACAATCCTCAAAATTGGAGCATTGGTAAGCAATTTATTCAACTAATCAAAGTTGGATGCACACTCAATAATCCATTCAAACTTCTTTCCTCTGCAAAGATGTAATATGATAACCAATATTGGAGAAGTTCTTGATGAATCTTCTGTAATAACTTTCTAGTCCCATAAATGATCTGACCTCATTCACATTCTTCGGATCTGGCCACTCCAAGCTAACCTTAATATTTTCCAGATCCACTACTATCTCCTCCTTGGAAATAGCATGGCCCAAGTAATGAATATGAGCCTGAAATACGATACACTTGCGAGCTTGGCATACAATTTATGCCCTCTCAACACTGCTACTAGGTGCTCTGCATGCTCTTTATCATTCTTCATATAGACCAATATATCATCAACAAAGACTATCACAAACTTATCTAGGTAAGGGGCAACACACTATTCCTCATACACATGAAGGTGGCTGGAGCATTGGTAAGACCAAAACGAACCACTACAAACTCATATTGCCCATACCTTGTACAAAATGTTGTCTTGTAGATATATTCTTCTTTGATGCATGCCTGATGATATCTTAATTTTAGATCAATCTTTGAAAACATTGAAACTCCATTCATCTGATCAAACAAATCATCAATCTGAGGAAATGGATACCTGTTCTTTATAGTCACCTTATTTAGCTGCCTATAATTAATGTACAATCTAATCGTACCATCCTTTCTCATTACAAACAACACTGGTGCTCCCCAAGGAGATACACTTAGCATTATGTATCCCTTATCAAGCATCTCTTTAAACTGCAACTTCAGTTCCACCAACTCAGGAGTGCTCATCCTGTATGGTGCCTTAGATGCTAGTGCTACTCCAAGCTTCAACCCAATAGAGAATTCCACTTCACTATGAGGAGGAAAATCTGGAATCTATGCTGGAAACACATCCTGAAGCTAATGTAAGATAAGATACCTCCTTAGGACTTCACCATCCTCATCATACAACCCTTTTTCACTGGATACATGAATTTCAATCAATAAGCATCATTTCCCGCGGCTACGATTAACTTGCATGGTTGTAACCATTCTCATTGATGTAGGCTTCTTCTTCCTCTGTAAGACTCTCTTTTCTCCATCATCATCTAAGCACTCAATGGCCTTCTCATACCAATCTACCTTGGTCCTGTGAATAAACAACCAATCCATGCCCAAAAGCATGCTATATGCACCCAAAGGAAGCAAATTCAGGTTCACTGATGTAGGTATGCCATTAAGCTCAAATGCACAAGATTTCACCTAATTGTGAACTCTTCTATTAGTCCCTGTAGCCAACTGTACCAACTAAGATTATCCATGCACTTCCTTATCCAAACGACATTGATCCAACAGTTCATGACTAATATAGCTATAATTTGATCCTAGATCAATCAAAATGAAATAATTTGATCACAAAGCTTACCTTCCATCTCGATGATAGATACCTAGTGCTTTGCCTACTTGTTATAAACTATTGCATAGAAACGGGGAATGCTCTGAGCTACATCCCCAACTGTTTGCGCCTCCTAAGCACTGTAAATATGTGATCTTCCACCCTGGTATGATGGACAATCTCTCTAGCGATGGTCTCCACCACAAGTCCAACACTTCAATGGTTCTATACAATTTCCTTTATTATGCTGCTCCATAGGTTGAGACTCACATGCATTTGAATTCTTATGAGGAGCCATATTTTCCTTCTCACCTAAATCCTGATATCTTCCTCGCTTCTTGGGCCATTTTTCTTTAGTCTTCTCACTACTGTTCTAGTCACACTTTAACTCAAGCTTGTGCTTTGACTTCTCATAGAAATACTTCAACTTTCTGATGGCTTCCTCCAATTACCAAAACTTCCTCAAAATTAATCCGATCTTTGAACGATAATGGAAACCCACGGATGAACCTTTGGATCTTTTATTTCTCATCCTTGAGATATGACACATATCTTAGTAACTCTAGAACATTGGTTGTATATTCTTCATCTGGCACGGAACCCATCCTAAGCTCATAGAATTCCTTAGCCTTTCCGTCATAATACATCTCAGACATGTACTTCTTTCTATAGATTCTTTTAAATTCTTCCCAAGTTAGCTTCTCTTCCCTAATGCCCCTGACATGCTTGAAATATTCCCATCAGATATCTGCTTTTCCTTTGAGACTGAAAGTGGCTATCTCGACCTTCATATTCTCTGAGAAATCATGAAGTGTTAGGTCTCTATAATACTAGTGTATTCCCTTATTATTATTGTCATTATAACCCCTTATTGTTATTGTTGTGCCCATGTTGTCCCCCTATTGTTATTATTGTTCCTCATAGAAGCCCACTATTGTTATTGTTGTTTCCTTACATTATTATTCTTATGTTGGCTTTGCCTATATTGTGACCCCTTAGACTCCTATATATTGAAAGGAGGTCTTGTCATTTGTATCATCCAATAATTGTTCATTTGTGTAATGTAAAGGGGGTTGCCCCCTAGAAGAGGTTGATTTTGAAGTCGTTTCTCTATAGTTTCTTTTATTTTTTGACCTGGTTTCATAACAATTAGTATCAGGGGTTTGGATTCTAGGGTTTTGCTGCTTCAAATAGGTCATCGTGGAATTTTCGCTATAACTTTTTTTCTACAACTTTTCAAAACATAAAATTAAAACCCATTTGAGCCGCAATCTTGATGAACCTTGTGTCCGAATTTCAGATCTTGTCTCGCTATTATTTCAGAGATATAATCCAAGGAAGTTAGGGTTTTTTCAGGCTCCCGAATTATATCTCAAACAGGTCTGAAGGTCGAAACAATGACATGTGGAACTTCGTACAAGTTCGCTCTACTGAACTAGTCTATAATCAGATCATCGTGGGAGATTTGGAATAACTCTTTCTTGGAGAATCCAATCGTGATCAGACTTACTAGGTTGGAACGAGGACTCAGAGGGCTACCACAGGATGAAAGTTCAGACCTTGGATATCTAAAATTACAAAGATACAATAGATTCAATATCGAGCTCCTACAAAGCCAAAAAAGGTGTGTAGTCTTTTTAAAATTTTGCATAAGTTGGTTTGAAAAATTAGTTTGAAGGAATTCAGAGAACACACCATAATTATCATTACTTGATGCCCCGAAGAAAGAAAATGGAAACACCTAGTAAGAAACCTTAAAGTTCTAGCATGACTCATGAAGAAGATGAAGAAATGGAACCTGATATATCAAAATTACGAGACCAAATTTGCTACAAGAAATGCTTCCTAATGGCGAAAAGGTAGTAGAGAAAACTCATGATGAGAACAAAAGAAATGTTAATCATGATTTCATAGACTCTGAAGTTGGATTGAAGACCCACCATGTTCCAAAGATCGATATGAGAAAGTTTAATGGAAAGGATCCCGTAACATGGATCAGATGGAGCAATATTTCGATCTCCACAATGTACAAAACACATAAAAGGTACGCATTGCGACTTTATATTTGGAACCCAATTAGTTTGTATGGTATTGATGGCTTTACTCTCATAAACAAATTGTCACTTGGGAAATTTTTACAGAGGAAATGAAGACACATTATGAGGATACAAAAAGAAACACCTTTTTTAGCCAATTGATAAATTTGAAACAAAAAGGTTCAATGGTGGAGCACATTGAGGACTTCCAAAAATTGAATATAAGGGTAAAAGATATTCCATAGGAGCATAGGATTGATGTGTTCATAGGGAAATTAAAGGATAACATCCAACATGAGGTTTGCCTTTGGGAACCTGATTCATTGGAGAAGGCATTCAGGTTGGCAAAAAATTGGAAGCAAAATTATGGCAACAAGGAAGCCTACCAATCACAACTATAAATATGGAAATGTTGTTGCTCCTAGCCTTCCACAACCTACAAGGTTGACACCACAACAATTGGAAGAAAAAAATAGCAACAGGGCTTTGTTACAGTTGTGATATCAAATACACTAAAGGTCATAAGTGTGCTAAGAAGAAATTATTTTACATAGATTGTGAAGAGGAAGAAGAAAAGAAACACGAAAGATCAAAAGAAGAGGATACACACCAGGAACAAAGCATAGAGAAAGAAGAAATGAATCCAACCATATCTTGTAATGCATTGGCTGGAATAACCACTCCTCAAACTATCAAGATAAAAGGACATATCAAGAAGAAAAAGGTAATAGTGTTGATTGACTCGGGCAGTACCCATAATTTTATTCATTGTAAGATAGCGAAGGAATTAAATTGCTTCCTATATCTAGAACCAGAGTGTCAAGTGATGGTTGCAAATAGAAGAACCATAAATTGCTTCGGAAAGTGCCATAATATCAAGCTATCCATGGGAGAATATATGTTGAATAGTCCAATTCTTTCCATTCCAAAGGGTGGTGCTGATGTTGTACTAGGAGTCCAATGGCTATAATCTTTGGGCACGATAGCTTTTAATTTTCAAGAACTTTTATTGAATATATATATATATTTTATTTTTTATTTTATTTTATTTTTTTGATTTTTTTTTGATTTATTTTTCTTTTATTTTATTATTTATTTATTTTTATTTTTATTTTTATTTATTTATTTTATTTTATTTTTATTTTTATTTTATTTTATTTTTTATTTTTGTTTTTTTTGTTTTTTTTTTGTTTTGTTTTTTGTTTTTTTTTTTTTTCTCAGAAGGAAAGGAAGTTGAATTAAGGGGTATTGAAGGGAAACCAGGAAAGATAATCAACTCTAATGGCATGACAAGCTTCTAAAGAAAGAACAGTGTGGCATAATTGCACAATTATGTTCGCTAGAGGTTGCCATGTCGAAATCATCTATTTCTCTAGATCTCCAAAAAGTTTTGGACAATCGTTTCAAGGTATTTGAGAATCCCAAAGGCCTCCCACCTATTTGTGATCATGATCATGCTATTCATTTGATTCTAGGAAGTGTTCCTCCAAACATCAGGCCTTACAGATATCCCTATGCCCAAAAGAGTGAAATTGAATGTATGGTTGCATAAATGCTAGAGGTTGGTATAATTCAACCTAGTCAAAGTTCTTTCTCTGCTCCAGTAGTATTGGTGCATAAGAAGGATGGATCATGGTGCATGTGTTTGGATTATAGGGAGCTCAACAAGCTCACTATTAAAGATAAATTTCCCATTCATGTTTTTGATGAATTATTGGATGAATTACATGGAACAATTTACTTCACCAAGTTGGACCTTCATTCAAGATATCATCAAATCAGAATGAAGACTGAACACATTTCGAAAACAACATTTAGAACTCATGAGGGTCATTATGAATTTTTGGTCATGCATTTTGGCCTTACCAATGCACCTTCTACATTACAAGGTTTGATGAATTCCATTTTCAAACCCTTAGAAAATTTGTGTTAGTATTTTTTGATGATATACTAATCTACAACAAGCCTTGGAAGGATCATGTTCAACATGCTGATAGAGTGCTCAAACCATTAGAGGAGAAACAATTATATGCAAGAACCTCCAAATGTTTCTTTGGAGTACAAGAGGTGGAATATTTGAGTCATATTATATCTCATGAAGGTGTTAAGGTAGACCGTAGAAAACTTAGAGCCATTAAGGAATGGAAAATCTCCACATCCATAAAGCATCTACGAGGATTTCTAGGGTTGACATGGTATTATCACAAGTTTGTTAATAATTATGGGAGAATAGTGACACCTCTAACAACATTACTAAAGAAAGATGCATTTTCTTGGACTCCAAAAGCAACGAAATCCTTTGAACATCTTAAAGAGGCAATGTGCCAAGCACTGGTCTTAGCTATGCCAGACTTCAGAAAAACCTTTATTGTGGAATGTGATTCCTCAGGAAATGGAATTATTGTTGTTTTAATGCAAGAATGAAGACCCATTGCTTTTCAAAGTAGTCCAATCAAAGGAAAGTATTTACACAAAGCTATTTATGAGAAGGAAATGTTGGTAATACTACATGCACTTAAGAAATGGCGACCTTACCTAATGGGAAGAAACTTCAAGGTAAAAATAGATCATGATAGCCTTACCTACTTTTTAGAACAAAAATTACCTTCACAAGAGCAACAAAAATGGGTCACAAAGATGTTGGGTTATGACTTTGAAATCATCTAGAAAAAAGGGAAGCAAAATGTTGTTGCATATGCACTCTCAAGAAAGGATTAGGATGTGGAAACATTTCTTAGCACCATTTATATTATCCAAATAGATTGGATAAATGAAGCAAGGGATGAATGGAAGAATGACGAAGAAGTGTGGGCACTCATTCAAAAGATACAAGAAGACCCCAGTACATCTAATACATTTAGTTGTAAAAATGATTCGTTATGGTACAAATATCGCTTATACCTCTGTAAGAATTCCCAACTCAAACAAAATATTCTTATGGAATTGAACACCTCTCCCTTAGGAGGGCACTCATGATTTTTAAAAACTTACCAAAGGGTTAAGAAGGAAATTTTTTGGGATGGCCTTAAATTTGATAGTCAAAAGTTTGTGGTGGAATGTTTGGTTTGCCAACAAAATAAAGTTGAAACAATTAATACCCCATGTCTATTACAACCTTTATCCATTCCAAGTCAATGTTTGGAGGAGGTTTCAATGAATTTTATCACAGGTTTACCTAAGTCTGAAGGAAAGAGTGTCATCATGGTGGTAGTTGATAGACTTACCAAGTATGCACAAAAGTCTCATCCCTTTAAAGCCAGTATAGTTGCTACTGCATTTATGGAAACAATTCAAAAGCTACATGGAAACCAAAATATTATTGTAAGCGACAGAGATCCCATTTTCATTGGAAATTTTTGGACAAAATTATTTTCTTGTTTGGGTACTCAATTAGCTCATAGCTCATCTTATCATCCTCAATCTGATAGGTAAACTGAGATAGTGAACAAATGTTTGGAAGGATATCTTCGTTGATTTATATATGATAAACAAACACAATGGGTCAAATGGTTGCCTCTGGCTGAATGGTGGTATAACACTTCCTTCCATACTGTAGCAAAAATGACCCCATTTATGGCACTTTATGGATATTATCCACCATCCATCACATCATATTTAAGAGAAAATTCTAAGGTTCAAGAAGTGGAAGATCACATCGAGCATCAATAACAAGTTCTCCAACTCTTACAGAATAACCTCACTTTGGCACATAATAGAATGAAACAACATGAAAATCAACATTGTAGTGGCATAAGTTTTGATATAGGTGATTGGGTATTTTTACAGCTACAACCATACAAGAAAATGTCCCTCAAGCAATCTAGGAAGGATAATAAATTATCACCAAAGTATTATGGTCTATACAAGGTGTTGCAAAATATTGGTACTATGGCATACAAATTGGAGCTTCCTATAGCTTCCCGAGTGCACCCAATTTTCCATGTTTCATGCTTAAACAAGGGTATAGGTGACAAGATCCCAGTTCAAACAATATTTCCTGAACTTGACGAGGAAGGAAAAAATCATATTGGAACCTGAAGCAGTCTGTAATAGACCTGACCTGCAAATATATGAAATGATACCAATATACCCAATAACTGTAAATAATCACCAAAAATAACAAGACCTAAATATAGATAGAGATGCTTCTTTATTGATCAAACCCTTAAGGTAGGGAAATACATTCCCTTCTTAAGGAAGGAGAACATTCCACAAGCCATATGCTTGTCCATACAATATTCCTTGACATTTCTCAATGGGGAGTCTTTAGCCTCTATATAGGCCTCATACATACAATACCATGGGTCATTACCCTAGTTCCGTCAATACCATCTATCTAATACCATGGGCTTATCACATTATTTCTAGCTACTTGTGGTCCTTTGCATGATGCAGGTTAACCACTTTATTTATTAACTATGGCCCATCCCATTATTACATTATTCCCTTGGGTACCTCCCTCTGTACCCCATACTATCCCCCCTAGGTATACTACATTCCACCCCCCTTAAACATGTTTCGTCCCCGAAACATAAGAAGAACACAAATAATAAGATCTACTCAAAAGAGTAGTCCACTGGTACCATGCACGTGCATCTAGCCATCCAAGAGAAAGGTGAACCCTCGATCTAGCTGGTGTCTCGCTTGCTTGAGATGGAAGTTGACCCTGGCGGCTCTTCTGTGTTGATGTGTTGTGGGTGGATCGTCGCCCCTCTCTATCTGTCATGCAGGGGTTGTTGTCCTTGTGGCTAATTTGTTGCCATCGTGTTGGTTGTTTTCTTGCGGGGTGATGTGGGTGGTGATATGCTGAAGTTTTAACCAACGATGTATCTTTCTTTAATTCACCACCTAATGGAGCTTGATTGGTATCTGGTACATGTTGTGGCGCCTGCTGTTGTTGCTTATCTTCCAATATTACTTCAACCATGGATTCCTCATTTGATGTATCAATACTTGTAACATTTTCTGCTTCAGCCTCCTTGGACTCTACCTATTTTTCTGGTACCTAGTTTGATGTTTGTGTTTGGTTTTCGACCATCAAAGGCTCATCGTCTGATGTGTCAGTGTCATTAGAGCTTTGTGCTTCTGCCTCCATAGTCTCTGCTTGGGTCTTAATGGAAATATCCTGCAATGTAATTTTCTTCTTTTTATACGAGAGCTTCATGAATTTCTTCTACACATTAATATTGGCAGTACCCACATATTCCATCCAAGGATATCCCAAAACAACATCACAACATCCATGTTATCCATATCTGAAGTATAAAAATCACAATGCAACACATACTTATCCATAGAAAGCTTCAAATATTTATAAACTTGAACATCCTCATTATCAACTTGTGTGTTTTCAATGTGTTTTGCTAGAACTTGCAATTTTTTTGCCAAATTAACATTGATAAAATTATGCTTGCAACTAGGATTTATAGACACAATGATCTTCTCCTTCTGAATCAATCCATGAACTTGTAATAAGGAGATACCATCAGAAAATAACCCTTTAGGTTTCTTGGTTTCCTTCTTTCTTGTAAAAATAAAATCTTTGCTAGATTTTTTGGTTTCCTTCTTTCCAGTATGAGACCATTTGTCCAACAATAGTTTTTCAATTTCGTCAGCATGACATAACTTCAGAATCTCACTGTCAAGTGATTTCCACCATATAGCAGCCTCATCTTTCAAATAATACTTTATTTTGTCCTTCCAACACCCTGGGAAGTCAAACTTATGAAATGCTATAAAATTTTCAATAGTCGGCCCACCATTTTTTCCTATAAAAAACATCTTGCTAGATGACACGAAGAGGGTTTTGAAAAAAAATCACTTACTTGGCGAAAATTTAAAGTGGACACAGTTCAGTCAATATTGCTCAGAATCTTTATTATGACCTATTTTCGGAAGTGGAATGACTATTTTGCATCTTACCATGTGATAGAAATCCCGATCTACGCACTGGAATTTCAGATTCGCGCTGTAATTGTTCTGGTGTCACAAATATTTTTGAAAAAGAGTTGATTTTAAATCAACGATATCTCCCTCATCTAGACTCCGATTCGACCGATTTTTTTTGTTTTGAAATTGAGTAATTTTTCAAGGGGACCTCAAATATGTAATTAGTTTCTCAAAATTCCTGAAAAAACTACAAAAATTAACTGGAGATCCGCCGTCCACGGATTTTTGTCAATTTTTTTTTGCAACACAACTGATTTTTAAATCAGCGATATCTCCCTCATCTGGACTCCGATTCAGCCAATTTTTTTTTTTTTTTTTTGAATTTGGGTATTTTTTCACAAATAATCCAAATCTTCAATTATATTCTACAAATGTTTCACCTGAACTTACATATCTAATTTGAAACTCGCCGCCCAAAAAAAACTCCAGCGAAAATAAAAAAATTTCTCCGCTTTGTTCAAGAAAGTGCTCTGATACCACTTGTAATCGATCTGACCTGCAAATATATGAAACTATACCAATATACCTAATAACTGTAAATAATAAAAAAAATAACAAGATCTGAATATAGATAGAAATGCTTCTTTATTGATCAAACCCTTAAGGTAGGGCAACAACATACATTCACTCCTTAAGGAAGGAGAACACTCCACACGCCATATGCTTGTCCATACAATATTCCTTGACATCTCTCAATGAAGAGTCTCTAGCCTCTATATAGGCCTCATACATACAATACCAGGGGTCATTATCCTGTTTCCCTCAATACCATCTATCTAATACCATGGGCTTATCACATTATTCCTAATTACTTGTGGTCCCTTACATGATGCCGGTTAACCACTTTATCTATTAACTATGGCCCATCCCATTATTACATTATTCCCTTGGGTACCTCCCTCTGTACCCCATACTACCCCCCCTAGGTATACTACACAGTCACAAAAACAAGAACTCGACAACTACGAAATCTATCAATTTCAGAGTATCTCATCAAGTGGAAGAACTTACCCACTGAAGATTCCACATGGGAGGATGATAATTTTATACAAAAGCATCCAAAACTACTCAAGCATTGAGGACAACACTTTTCTGAAGGAGAGGGGCATCTTAGGTCCCTATAATACTAGTGTGTTCCCTTATTATTACTGTCATTGTAGCCCCTTATTTTTATTGTTGTGCCCATGTTGTCCCCATATTGTTATTATTGTGCCCCATAGAAGCCCACTATTGTTATTGTTGTGCCCTTACTTTATTATTGTTATGTCGGCTTTGCCTATATTGTAACCCCTTAGACTCCTATATATAGAAAGGAGGTCTTTTCATTTGTATCATTCAATAATTGTTCATTTGTATAATGTAAAGGAGGTTGCCCCCTCGAAGAGGCTGATTTTTAAGTCATTGCTTTATCTTTTCTTCTATTTTGTGAGTTGGTTGCATAACATGAAGTTTGGATTTTTTTCTCATTCGAAGCAGCCACGCCTCTACATATTTTGATAAAGTCATCTCACCATCAAAATTAGGAGGCTTGGGTTTCTTGAATTCCTCTGGAAAATACTCCTTCTCACTATTCCTATGATGATGTTGGCAGTGAAGGCGATGATGTCTGCTAGAAGTAGAGCTAGAATAATATCCATGTGTACTAGCCCTTTGATCAGGTGTACTTAAGAGTCTTCCACTCTTTATTGTATCATCACGATCCATCATGTACCTTTTCTTAGACCAACTTTCATATACCCCATTAGTATTTTCTTCTTGTTTGTCTCCATGGCTGGTCCCCAACTGTACATGTTTTTATAAATCACAAAGGATCTGAAGAATAAATGCATTAACCTCAACTTGCTTTTCTTGAGCTTTTTCAAGCCTTTCCTTGGCTTCAATCGACTTCTCATAATCAAATTTACTACTTCTGATACCTACCGTCAAACTTTTGAATGTATCTGCTAGATCAAGATAGCCCCCCTCTCCTTACTGCTTAACTGATTTCTCGCATCCTATTAATTTCTCTTCTAGTATGTATAGGAAGTCATATGAACTGTACTTAACCATTCTTCTCTTCATCTCTTGGTCTTCTATTTTCCTGCAACATACCATTGTTAGATAAATCAAATAAAAGGCGTAATCAAAAGAATTACCTCAATTTACTTCTGGTGAGGCTATTGCATCTACACAGGTCAATCTATATTAACACAGTACATAATAATACCAAGATAATATCAGTTCATACATGAATCGAGATAATACCAAAAAAATGTAACAACATGATCATCACTAAAAAATAAAATAACTGACATGCATGCATGATAATCATATAGATGAACATAACAATCTACCTTTTAACCCAAGGTCCAGTGTTGTGAACCTGCCCTGATACCACTCTATAACACCCCACCCCACATTACCCACATTAACATACCTACCAGGGTAAACATGAGCTGAGAGTTTCCATGCATGACCCAACCTCAAAGATTTAGTTATGTAAATGGGGTCTAACTTTCCAAACTTACACCAACACCCAAAGACACATGATCACACTGCTTGTTAATCTATTTTCATTAGTGACCATTTTCCCTAAGATGTGCCTACCCCTTGACCTATATTACAACCTAACAACATGCGTGCACGCCTGTCATAGTGGACATACGCCTTCAACTACACGGATAACCCATCCTTAGTGCAGCCAAAGCCCAAATTTCCCAACTCTAAGGGTGCATCCATAGATCCTTTTCTGGAATTTTTGGGCTATCCTACAAGCCAACTACCCATATTTCTCCATAACTCTATCAATGATAAGTATAATTCTTCATGTTATGTTCTTAAGCTCAGTTATTTCTCAAGCTTGCCCAACATGTGAATCATTTATACAAACACTTTGTGGCTATGGTACCTGTGAGGCATGAATACATAGTTGTTCACTACTTCATAAGTTTGATCAGATGTTAACCAAGAAGGCTTGCTACCCTCACATACTAGCTCCAATAAACACATATTATCTCATGGATTCATATAAATTATCCAAGAGCCTATCAAATCATGAAACAAATCAATAATCAAGAGCACAACATATAACAAGAAATATACCATGCATGTAACAAGCATTTAGCTAGAACATGTTGATAATGGTAACTAGTTTTGGTCTTCATAATTGTTTATGTATCATGACTTGATGTAATCAATGTACTTGTCAAAAGAAAGAGAAAAAGGAAATTATATTTTTTAAAAGAAAAATTATTTATTAAAGAATGAGTTTCTTGCCCATTGATTAATTTATTTAGTTTTTGGCACCCATTGTGTTCCCTAGGGTTTTGACAAGGTCAAAGTCAAGGTCATGATGTAAAGACCCTTGAAGGGCTCTTGGATCAATGTAAAATAAATTATTTTTATATGTAAAATGGAAATAAACCACCAAATTATGGGTCATCCAGCCCACCAAGTCGGCCCCACATGAAGTAGTTGCAACCCACTCAAAAGACTATATATAGAAGACTCATTTGATCTCCTAGGACACACTCAAGAAGCTCGCAAATCCTAGAAGTATGAAGCAAGAAACATAGTGAGGAAGAGGAGAATGCTATCAAGAAGGTCCTATGTTTGATTTGTGGCATCTTCTTATGTTTGAGAAGCTCAAATGTGTAAGGGATTTTTTTTGTCTTAGTTCATACCTATAATCTAGTGAAGAAAAGCAATTCGAATTGCAGAAAGAAGTTTTGATTGGGTGGCTCGCTTGGTGGATTATCTTGGTTAAGGGTTTGATGTCTTCCTTGAGAATTATATAAGAGATAAGTTTGGGTTTTCCCCTATGGAGGGGTTTTTCCCTGGCGAAGAGCCTAATTTTATGGTGTTCTTGTGTTCTTCTTTATTGGCATTGTCTTGATGATGATAAACACATGATGATAATTATGATGATCTAATATAATATCACAAGTAATGCCAATGTATTAAGAGAAAACAATAAAATTAATTCTGAATACTATATGCCCTAGTTTCCGCAACATGGTATCAGAGCTAGGTCGTTAATTAGTGGGCATAAAAGAAGATCATTCTGGCATCTCATCTCTCAAGGGCACCAAGCCGAATTTGAGAAAACATTGAAAGATAATTTCTGGGCATATATTTGTAGCCTTATCCATAGAAAGAAGGCTTCAAAATTATTCTAGTCCAATGCGGACTTTTGGAGGGCTTACAAATCATAATCAACAGAAAAAGCTCGATAGAATCTCGCATTATAGTCTCGCTCTTACTCTGTCTCCAATAGTTTTGATTTTATTTTACTTTGAAACTGTCTTTCACACTCGCTCTTGATTCCCTTGCTGTTGGATAAAAATACTAGTGCTCTTTCTCTTGCAATAATTTCTCAAATCTCGCTCTTGGATTGATCTCCCAGTAATTGTGGATATCACACTAGCATTATTTATATTCAGAAGCATTACAATGGACATCACATTGCCTTGTTCAAAATTATCTCATATCTGCATTAATGATATAAGTATTGCATCTCTGTAAATCAAATTTGATCTTAGATATGTATATTATATGCAGCCTTGGTCAACTGGTTCACAATCTTGACATTGCACCGGTTAATAGTCTTGGAATCACAATAAATATATGTTTCCCAATATGGAATCACATATACTTGGTTCAAAATTTTGAAGAAGAGTATCATTAGTATCCATACCTATGCATGAAGGTCAAATTACATTTTGGATAAGTGTCACTGCACATATAGTAGCCAAGATCTCCTAAATTGATAGCAATCTCGGGCATAAGAAATTATGTAATTTTCTAACATCATTTACCATTGACCATAAGGCTATTCATTGACTTGTATAAGTCTCTGAAATCCACGATAGACAAAAGACATGTGATTTCTATAGTGGCAAGGATAGCATATGTATACATAGTTTGATTCCACCTAAAGACATCAAGCTGACCTGTGGTATCACTGAAGAGAAAAGGAAAATTCATAGTGACAACGTTTTGGTACAAATTAATTCTTGATAGTCTTTGCATAAGGAAATGCCAATAAATTTTTTAATGTTGTTTTGAGGGACCTATGCATTCCTGAGTGGACATGTTGTATACTGGTCACACAAGAGCAAGGAACTACAAAAAGTAAATAAATACAACTATTGTGAATATCTATAGCAAATAAGTCCTATAGTTCTCAAAATAGCGAAGAAGAGCTCTAGTTGTACTATATCTTAAAGGAACTCTGGGAGAAATTGTTCCCATCAGAAGAGTAGTAATATCCCTTGTTGAAGACTCGTTGAAAGAATATATTGAATATGGAGTAAGGTCAATAAATACCACAATAACTTTGTAAAGGAACCATGGCATCGGTAATTACAAGTCACTACAAGTATATAACTAAGAGGTATGTATAATTTTGTTAAGAATTCAACATACAGTAAGGTTGATTGATTGGATGGGATTTGTGAAACCCTTGTCATACAAAAACTCTAATCCTATTCCCTCATGATAAATGGAGCCCTAGGTATCTTAAGGTTTATAAGAAATCTAGCACTCATGATCATGGATAAGGTTGGAACCCTTGGTCTAGGATTAGCACCTAAGACCCTAGAAGTACAACCTTTAAAGTATCATGGTAACCGTAGATTCTCAGATAGATATCATGCACTTGCTATTAATTACTTTGCTTGGGGATACTTTTTAGTGAATATTGTAGGTACATGAAGAAAATGAAGATGGATGGGCTGATCCTCCATTTTGACAAGTATGATGGAAGGAGGGAACTGAACGAACCCTTGGACCCTCAGTCACTATGATAGGTTCATGATATAAATATGGAACTATGGATGCCTGGTACATAGAAAGGAGAAATAGAAGGTGAAAAAACCTCTACTATGGTTAAAATATTGCACTCAAGCATTGTAATTATGTCAGGATGAAAATATAGCATCATACTAGAAGCATATTGTTGAAGCAAGATCTCATGACATCATTAGAGAAGCTTGAAAGAATAATTGAAGTAGAATTCTACATGGATGTAGTTGTCATCATATAAAGGAAGTATCCCTTGGTAACCTCATTAAAATCATATATAGTACATATGGTTGAAACCAAATCATCTAGAATGATAGAAGGAATTCATTATACATCATCATCATGAAAGGAGCATTTTTCAGACGAGGATAATTTAGATCCTTTGTTGGAAACTTCATTATAAGGTTCACCTCCATTTGAAAGAACCAAGTGTCTTGCTGATAATTCTGCCTTGTGTGGAATCCACTGATTAGAAGGATAATGGTATGAAGAAAGGAATGCAACATGTCGAGATAGTTGAAGTACTTTCAATCAAGGAAGCTGCCAAAGGAAGACTAGATGACCAAAAGGAGAAAATATGTATGTTTAAATCATGTCATCATATAGTTGCAGATAGCACGGGTAAATGCTCTACCTTGAGAGAATGGTCAAGGACCTCTTCCTTTGAACAGATGCATGAAATCATGGTTAACATATTGACAAGATGAAATCAACATACTATGTTTTCATATGGTATATGAGGTGGTTGACTAAGATGAAGGAACTATGAGTTCCTAAAAAGCAATATGTGAAGAAAGAAAGAAGAGATCATGAAAAATGCAAATACATTCACAGGAAGTCAACACCCAATGACTAATAATTGATCCTGACATATCCATGAGAATAATATTATGATAAGGTCTGTAAATAAAGGAGACACTTGACATATAAAGTTTTGGAGATGTGTTTATGAATGTGCAGGATGTTGTAGGAAAGCAAGATGTCATGATGAAAGGTCATAAAAAAAGGTAAATTTTATTTGATGTCCATTTTATCTTTATTTTTGATTTGATGTAGATTGATATAGGGCTACTGAAAAGACAGTTGTAGAGGTCACCTATAACTAGCATTCATGTGGTTGGATGAAAGATCTTGAAGGAAACATAACATGGAAAAGGTTGTTGTATGAAGAAAATCTAGATATGGACTAGAAGATCACTTTCCAACAAAAAGAAGGATGACATGACCAACATGGCTTGTCAAGGAAAGTGATGGATATCTGATGCCATAAAAAGAAGTCCCTAAAGATGAAGGCTCCATAATGTTAAAAATAAATTTCATGACATCAAAAGGAGGAGCTCAATAAGCAACCAAAGGTCCCATGATCTCCAATAAAGAATAAATCTGCTCTTGGAAGAAAGTCCCTAGTTAAGAGGGAGC
The DNA here is from genome assembly GCA_031772625.1 of Pinus tabuliformis. NCBI lineage: Eukaryota > Viridiplantae > Streptophyta > Pinopsida > Pinales > Pinaceae > Pinus > Pinus tabuliformis. The sequence continues at coordinate 686,434,175 of CM062816.1, read as the reverse complement.
TTGGAAGCAAGTCCTGGTTAAGAGGGAGCTTGGAAGCAAGTCCCTACTTAAGAGGGACCTTGGAATCAAGTCCCTGGAAGCTTGGATAAGTCCCTGGATAAGAAGTAACTTGGGTACATTCCTTTTATAGGAATAGGCTTAGTCCTTTAATGGAATGGATGTATCTTCCCTAAGTACGAGGGTGAGATAGACATATCATTCTTGTCTTCACTTTGGAAGAAATAATGGAGGCTTGGGTAAGCATTTGACATCTGACACTCTTTGAGGATGTGGTAGGGAATCCAAGATAAGAGTGGTAGTAAAGGATTGATATTCTTTGAGGAATGGGAATCCAAGATAATAATAGTCCTAGAAGGTCATACTCTGTGAATATTCGGGTAGGGTATGTACCTCGAGAGACAACAATGAAGGTGTCTATAAATCATTAGTCTCGTTAGCATTTTTCTCTAATCTTGTGGAGAGATAGAGCTGTTAGTCAATGCCTTGCTAGGTGACAATGCTGGAAGTTATGATGTTAAACAGATGTGTTACCAATCTAACTCTTCTTATGAGAACTTATCAAGGTTGTACTGTCTAGGTACCTAATGATGTCAGTTATGAATACCTCCCTAGTTAAGATGGAGTGTTGAAAATGGTAACTAGTTTCGATCTTCATAATTTTTTATGTATCATGACTTGATGAAATAAATGTACTTCTCAAAAGAAAAAGAAAAAGGAAATTATCTTTTTCAAACGAAAAATTATTTATTAAAGAATGGGTTTCTTGCCCATTGATTAATTTATTTAGTTTTTTTTGGCACCCATTGCATTCCCTAGGGTTTTGACAAGGTCAAAGTCAAGGTCATGATGTAAATACCATTGAAGGGCTCTTGGATCAATCTAAAAGAAATGATTTTTGTATGTAAAATGGAAAGAAACCACCAAGTGATAGGTCGGGCAACCCACCAAGTTCAACCCTGTTGAGGGCCCCGAAATCGGGTCAACAACAAGGGGGATACCCACCCGGTCGGGAACCTGGTTGGCGGCTCCTTGCCCGTTTGGTGTAGCGGGTCCGACTGGGGATGATGGGACCAGCTTCCCAATCTAAAAGATGTGTGTGTATGTGTATATTTTGAAGACACTAATCTAATGGTAATTTTAAACTAATTTAATTCTAGACTCTAAACTGACTCTATGCTACTGTAATCTAACAAAAACAGCACATCTAATCTATACTAACCCGGGTAATAATTCTTTCATTATACGATCTAAAAATATTTCATACAACAGCTGGTAATAAAGATCATTCAGCTATCATAAGAATATAAATCAATTTAAGATGAACCGTTCTGCATAAGGAGTTAGGCAAAAAAGTTGTGAACATCATATCGCATAATCAGTTATTCATATGTTAAGCATAAACAAATGATTCCACCGTACAAAAGTGCCAAATGGTAATCCAGACATTCATACATTAACATATAAACAAATCAGCTGTATATCACTCTAAGAATATGAGCAGAAATTAATCAAGAGATAAAAGTACCATTTATGACTGATTTTACTCACAAACTTCAAGCAATAACGATTTATCTCTACTTACTTCTAAAATATACTAAGAGTACAAAAGTGCAACATCAGTAGCAGACATTAAAATGCAAACATAAATAAATCTCGATCCATCCATTCATCAAAAACCCCCTCCGAGGGTGCAAAAGTGCATGTTCTGAGGACAAGTTTTTTGACAAATTTCCGGACCCTTCTCCAAATGCCATGAGAAGGGTTAAATACTACTAACTAATTAATCTTAATTACACAAATTTAGGGAACAGCTTCAAATGACCGCCCTTTTACTAAAAGCAAATCTAATTTCTAACCATTTCTGTATCTGCTCCTTAGTGCTGTAAGCAATGCGCTGTTCGCCGTGAAAGAGTCGGCTGGTTGTCCTTTCCTTTTGTTCGAGCTTGAAAATTATAAATAACAAGAGCTGGCACCTCTTTCTGACAGACTAGAAGATATTTTCGAAAACCTTTCTCTAGCTGGGTGTATTCGCTGTGCGTATACTTAGTACAACCCAGGTTCCTTTCGAACTGATTTTGCTGTTGCTATTTCGATTTCCGGTCGTGCGAATGACTCAATGAGTTAGGAGTCACATTGTATGGACAATCCCCTATATTGAGAATTGCTTCCGTTCTTTGTTCCAGGCTTTTCTGGAGCGTCCTCCTTCTTTTGCGTTTCTCTTTTTGCTTTACCCAGTCTGAGCTTCAAGATCTTTTGCAAACACGCTGCTTTTGTGCGCCTTTGACTCTGAGTCTTAGATAGTCTATTTTCATCAGCGCCTGTTGGGTGATGCTCTAGAATCCACGGTCCTGCTGCATGCAGCATCCATTTGCGGAGGTATCTTCTCTCTGTTACCCCATTGGCGCTTTCCTCTTTTCCTTAGATGTTTCCTGCATATAGATTTATATCAGTTACATGTCTTGCAGTTTACGCAAAGAAGAAGAGAAATGATGAAAAGATTGACATGAAAGCATTAAGTTCTAATGAATGCGTAATTCTAACACTCATCATGATTTGACTCTTCGAAAAACGTGATACAATCATTCTTGGATACTGAAGCATGCGATCATTAATTTCCCTTAAGGTGCGCGCTCAATTTTGGGTTTACCGTTTATGTTGGAGAATTCTTGCGATGAGTCTTTTCTGCGATTGGAATCGCAGTATCGAGGACTGCGACGTCATTAAGTGTTATCGCAAATTGCCAATATCGCAGATCGCAGTTTTGTATGATCGCAGATCGCAGATCGCAAGATCGCAAGGTTTTCGCTTTATCACTCTGTGCTGCTTATGCGACATTGCGACGTGCGACGTCGCATATCGGCCGTCGGCGATTCCTTAGGTTTTCCCTTTTTTAAGAGCGCTTTGAATGTATGCGATGCGATGGGTTCTCGCATCGCTCTTTTTCAGTGTATTTATGCGCTTTGGAAAAACGCTTCTCTCTACCTTTGCGACGCGATATAGCTCTTAGGGAGTTAATACAAAAGATTTTTTAAACAAAATATTTTTTTGGATTTTTGGTTAAGGGTCCCCCTTTGCTTGATGTTATTACTAATATCAAACAAAGAGGGGGGTTGTTGGTGACCACAACAATGGCGATTCACTGTGAAGAACCAGTTATCTCTGCTTTTCTATTGACCGTTCACTTCCGAAACAACAAAATTTTTATATGTCTAAATTTGTTATGGACAGATAGAGTAGATTACCCCTCACCTTGTCAATGATACTTTGTCTCAACCTTTTTTTATATCCCAATTGCTTGCTTCCTCAGGCTTTTTCTTGCATTCGCACCATACATTACTTGGTCTTGATTAAAGATAAAATAAGGTCTTCTCTGCGTACTGGCTTAAAAGTATGCTCATTTGTCGTAGGTAGAGCCTCTGCTACCCGCAAGCGTCCATAGCCTCGACAGGGTTACCATGTTATCCAACAATGATCCTTTTTCCTGCTTGAGGTTACTTGCAACATTTTAGAGAAAAAAAATCCTTTTTGACACACTTTTCCTTTTTTAATTCTCTAAAGAACAATGTCTTGGTTTGGTGGCCAAATTATGACACAGTCATTCACTTGATTTACACTTTTGCTGAACAAGCCGGCTCGTGATGAGACCTCTTGTCTTTTGATTGCAACAATCTTAAGTCGTTGCCCTGTTTTGATAGACAGTATTGGCAAAGTCAGCAAGTTATAATATCTATGATCATGATAAGCCGGCTCGTGATGAGACCTCTTATTCTTTGAGATATAGTGTTTTCCTTGGATTGTTTCTCTGAATGCTGCAATTTTCTTTTAGCAGGGAGGAAGTCATTGTTTTTCCTTAAGAAAGCTCTGGACGACAATAATAGAGTTTTTGAAAACAACAGTTTTGCAGAGAATACTTATTTTATTATTGATGATACCTTTCATTGTGCTGATACAAAACAATTCTTTACCAAAGGTTGCTTTCGTCAAAGTTTTTTGAGGTTGAAACTAATATCGTAATCAAGGTGAAGTTAACTCTATTTGTCAATAATAAAATTCAGATTTTTCAAAAATTTTGCTATTTGTACAAGCGAAATCAAAATCTGATAGAGAATTGGCGTGCTCTTTCATGAATCCTTTTAAATGATCATTTACAACTGGTTTTATTCATAAAAAGAGAAAAACAAAACAAAATAAAAACTAAAAATTAAATCTATCCTACAAAAATTAGAAGAATTCTCTTCTATGGAAAATACATTTTGAGAATTTGTCCATTGACAGGTAAAGAATCTCTTCTACCTGCCAAATCCTGCAACACAAAAGTCGATGGGCCTATGACCTCTACAATCTGAAAAGGACCAAGCCACAGCTTCTGGAATTTCGTATGTTTGCCCTTTTCTTCATGAGCCTTATCCCATTTTAAAACTAAATCTCCCATCTGAAAATTTTTTCTGGTCATTATGTTTGAGTCAAAAGAGGATTTTATTAGCGCTTGGTGGTGAGCATGGGTTTTCTTAGCTTGTTCTCTTTGCTCTTCTAGTTTGATTATTTCCATTTGTCTTAATCGTAAAGAGGAAGTAGATACTTCATCGATATATTGCACTAAAGACAAAGAGGGAATGACTAGGTGAGTCGGAAGAACCACTTCTCTCCCATAAACTAAATTAAAGGGAGAAGTGCCGATAGAAGCTTTATTTGTAATTCTATCTGCCCATAAGGCATTTACCAGCGCTTTGTGCCAATTCTTTTGGTTTTGGTCGACTGTCTTTTTAATAATCCTGATTAGGTTCTTGTTTGTTGATTCGGCCAACCCGTTACCTTGCGGATAGTAGTTGGCAGAATACTTCAGTTTGAACCCTCTTTTGAGCGCAAACTCAGTCATTGCATTTCCAGAAAAATATGATGCATTATCAAACATTAAGGCCGTTGGCAATCCAAACCTAGTGATGATAAACTGATCTATAAATTCAATAATGTTTTCAGAATTAGCTGTCTTGAGAGGAACTGCTTCTACCCATTTGGTAAAATAGTAAGTTGCCGTGAGGATATACCTATGCTGTTTAGAAGAGTGAGGAACGATCTCACCTATTATGTCCAGGCCCCATTGACTGAACGGTTGCTCAATGTTAACCGGCTACAGTGGCATGGATGACTTCTTTTGTTTCCCTGCAGCAGTCTGGCAGACTTGGCATTTCCTTACGTAATTGTATGAGTCTTTGAACAACGTGGGCCAGTAATATCCTGCACGCAAGATTTTATGTGCGGTGGCTTCTCCAGCATAGTGTCCACCTGCTGGTCCATCGTGAAGTTCCTGCAAAACATTTTCGGCTTTAGTTTTCTCAAGACATCTAAGAAGCACAGAATCGTAATTTCTTTTAAACAGAACATCATTTATGAGCTGGTATTGTTTAGCTTTCAATCTCAGGGCTCTCTTCTTGGTGTGATCCAGGTGAAATGGAGCATACCCGTTCTTAAGAAAATAAATGGTGTCAACATATAATGATTCTGCGTCGTTTAGGCTTACCTCATACGTGTGTACCTCTTCAGACGAGTTCTCAGGAATTTGTGATGCTCCAGCTAACATCTTACAGAAGCCTTGACCTCTCACGATGTGTGCTGGCTTGATCTCAAGATCGTATTCTTGTAAGGCGGTGATCCAATTCGCTTTCTTTTCGCCCACGTCCTTCTGTATCAGGAGGTTTCTTACCGCTGGGAATGGTACTATGACTTTGGTATGGGCTTTTAGCAAGAAAGGTCTGAAATATTTGATTGCTTTGAAAACAACATATGCCTGTTTCTCCACGTCTGAATAATTGAGTTCAGCACCTTGTAAGTTCGAGCTAAAAAATGCGATTGGAGCTTCTGCCTTTTCTTGATTCGCTTGAGTTAAAATCGCAGCATAAGATTTCTCTGAGGCAAACGTGTATAAGATGAAAGGTTCTGAAAAATTTGGGGTTGCTAAAGATGGAGCGTTGATGATGGCTTGTTTGATCAAGTTGAATGCTTCGTGCTCGTCTAGACCCCATTTAAAGTTTGAATTCTTTTTTTATCATTTTTTGTAAAGCAGAAATAATACGTGAAAAATCCGGGACAAACCTTTTTACAAAATTGATCTGTCCAAGGAAGGATTGCATGACTTTCTTGTTATGGGGTATGGATATTTCGGAAATTTCCTTGATTTTGTCGGGTTCTATGTGAATACCAGATTTCGACACTATGAATCCGAGCAATTTCCCTTCGCTTAATGCAAAGAAAGATTTCTTTGGGTTGAGCGAAATCCCATACCTCAAACATCTTTGAAAGATTTTCTTCAAATATTTGAGATGGTTGCTTCGTTTTTTGGAGTACACTGTTATATCATCCAGGTAAATCACTACTGATTTATTGACTAACCCTTTAAACGCGATGTCCATGGCTCTCTGAAAGGTAGCTCCGGCATTGATCAGACCAAATGGCATCTTCCGATATGCATAAGTGCCCCATTTGGTTCGGAACGTAGTCTTTAACTGATCATCGAGATGCACCAGTACCTGATTGTATCCTGAAAATCCATCCAGGAAAGACATTAATTTTGAGCCTGCTACTGCCTGTAATATTTGTTCCATAGGTGGGAGGGGAAAGTTATCTTTCTGACAGGCTTTGTTGAGATTTCGGAAATCGATACAGATTCTAATGTCTCCGTTTTTCTTCCTAACGGGTACCATATTGGATACCCATTTGGAATGCCTGACGGGGAAAATTATTCTGGCTCTCAACAACTTATTAAGCTCAGTTTTTATCTGATTTTCTAAGTTAGTGTGTATTTTTCTGAGCTTCTGCTGGACAGGTTTTTCATTGTCAATCATAGGGATAGTGTGTTGAATGATAGAAGTGTTGTAAGTCTTCAGCTCATCGTAATTCCAGGCAAAAACGTTTTTGTACTGTCTCAGAAGACGGATATATGCTGATTTCTCTTCCGGGGCTAGGCCCTGGCCTAGATTAACGTTTTGTGGCTTCTGATCGGTCCCTAGGTTCACCGATTCATAGTTCAGAGTTGAACTGTAAAGTCTAGCATTGGCGGACCTTTTAAACCGACTTTTCAAATCATATAAATCTTCTAACTTGACCACTGATTTCGGTATAGCATTGTCAGTGCCATTTTGTTGTATTTGGTGATCATGATGGCCTTCATCGATTATCTGATTTGAGTAGGATCCTTCAGAAGTAAGGAAATTTACGATGTCAGGATCGTCGTTGAATACTCTCCAATTGGTGATGTTGTCAAGGATGGATGGTCTAAAGATTAATTCTATTGAAAACCTATCAGGACTAAAATCTTCGGAAGGAATAAGTCTAGAGGCTACGTTAGCTAACAGGTCTGCGCTCGCGTTTTGAATTCTTGGAATTGACGAGATGTTGAATGCTATGAAATGTGCAGTGAGATCTTGAACTAACGATTGATAGTGCTTTAAATGACTTGACAGGCAATGTATGGTGTTACGTACCTGTTTTACGACGATCTCAGAATCTCCAAAGACTTGAAGATACTTAACGTTCAATCCGATTGCTTTGTATAGGCCTTGAACCAAGGCTTCATACTCCACTGTGTTGTTCGTGCAATAGAACTCAAGTCTGCATGTGAGCATAATCTTGTTCCCGTCTGGGCTAATTAGAACGCATCCTGCTCCTGCTCCCTCATTGGATTTAGACCCATCAAAATATAATTTCCAAAATAAAGATGTATTTACAGAATTATCTAAAAAACTAAAACATTTTGAGTCATCAGTTTGGGAGAAATTTTCAACTTGGGATAAAACTGAATTCTCTAAGTAAGGTGAAATATGAGCATTGAAATTGCCGAGGAAAGAATCTACTGCGTAATTGCCTACAATGCTGCTGTTGTATGTTATGGCTTCATTTTCTCCTTCCAGTTCTGTCACTATGTATTTTTGGTGCAACTCTCGTTCAACCTTTATCTGATTTGGTTTACCATTGTTGTGTAACCACATGTGCGACCAATTGGTTGAGAAATATCCGTGGAGTTTCTCCGACCAATCCCTGCTAAGAATCAAACCATAGAACTCAGGGATATCAGCTACTAGAATGTCGATAACCTGACACACTTTTGGGTTAGACGACAATCTTATGGTCACCTGATTAAGTTCACCAATCACTTCGACTTGGGATCGATCAAGTTGAACTATACGTACTGCGGATTTTTGAGGTTGCACATTCAATTTGGCACATATTGACCTGGGTAAAATATTCGTTGAAGCACTAGAATCGACCAAGCAATTGTGCACGTTTTTATTGAAGATTTCATATGTGAGAAGAAAAGGAGGAGTATGAGATCTTGATCTTCCTCCAATCAAGGCGATGTCATTTGGATCAATCTTATTGATCGTGTTGGTTGGAGGCCTTCCCAGATTGTGGGAAGCTACGGCTGTAGGTAAAGATGTAGTAGGCACAACATGTAATTCTTTCATCATTATTTTCTGCTGGTGTTTCAACTTACTCAATTCATAAAGAGTGATGTTAGCCCCAGTCTTCTTCATGTCATCAATGATGTTATACTCCATTTCATCCGACACTATCAGTGTTCTTGATGGAGGTGCTTGATCAGATTGGACTGGGCTAAACTGGGTCGCTTTAGCAGTTGTCTTTTTTGTTGCAACCTTATCTTTTGTTGCAGGGCTTGCACCCTTTTGTTTTGGGGTAGTTTGGGGAGGATCAAGTTGATTTTTGCTTCTCGTGCTAACCGAAAATGCTTCTTGATCCTCTTCTTGTGGGAGGATGAAATCCCACATTCCTTGTAGTTCCACCACTTCTTCATCGTCGGTCTATGCTTCGATGGTATTCTCTTCTTCTTCTTCTTCAGATTCAACGTTTGAGACAGCGTTGGGTGGCTTCGTCTCCATGGGAGGGTTTCTTTTAAAAGTCCTGAAAGGCTTTCTTGAAGAAGTCTCTGCTACTTGTTTCTTAATATCAATCATCTCATTGGACATGATTTTCAACACTTTTTGTAATCCTTCCAAATCGAAAGGATCTTTCGTTTGCTTCTTCTTGGTGTCTTCTTTGAAAGAGATCTTCTTAGATTTGCGTTCTTCTATAGCAGATCTCTTTTCTAGGGCTACCACGCATTTTTCCACTGCTAACGCTTCTGTCAAGTTGTCAACTAAGGTGGTCTTGTTTGCCCTATCTACGAAGATAGCCAAGTTTGGAGGTAAAGCCATGATGTACCATTCACATCTTACTTCCTCGCTGGGTTGTGAAGCAACGGGGATTTTGTTGAGGATCTTATTGAACCGTAAGTTAAAATCTTTAATGGGTTCTCTAACCTCAGCCTTAAGATTAGATAGGTCATTGATCAATGTCGCCGTGGATCTGTCATCACCAAACTTGGTGAGGAACTGACTTTGAAAAATGTCCCAGCTTGTGATGGATCCGGAAGGTAATGAAAAGTACCACGACCCGGCTGTTCCTTGCATTGTATAAGGGAAAAGCCGGACAACAACGTCTTCGTTAGTAACTCCGTTGAGATTAACAGAAAGCATGAAATTATTGATATGTTCTTCGGCTAGCATGCCTGCTTCTGGATTGAATTTAGGCAGCCATTTCTCAGGATGGGCCGGTATAGGGCTTAGGGGTGGAGGCATTAAAACTGCCCCAGGATTGTTCCATGGAGACTGGGCCATCGTTGAGCTGCTAGTCAATGGAAGTGCAGAAGATGATCTCTGATGCTGAGAAGATGGAGATATTATGATCTTCGAAGATCGCGGAGGAAGGGTTGTGGAAGATGGATGAGTGATCTGGGGTGAAGATGTGGGTGGCTGAATTCGCGGTGAGGGAGTTGAAATGGACGAGTTAGATGAAAGAGTCTCTCTGTCAGACTCTGGAAGTGCTTTCCTTGCTCTTTTCCTAGTGGGGAGAGGGATTTCAGTTGGCTGGATGCCAAACTTTTCACTCTTCAATCTGGTCAGGGGATGAGCAGGATTGTACTGCGAAGTCAAGCTGCCTTTAGATTTCTCAGACCTCTGAGTAAAAATAGAGAATCCCTGGAGTTTAAGAATCAAAGTTTGAAGTTCAGGGGGATCAATGATAAGTTGGTCTGATATATTAGAGTGTGTAGCAGCGGTGGATGCCCGAGCGACTTCTAGCTCCGAGTTTAATTGTACCGGAGAAGTCGGGGGAGTTGGTGAGGGTGATTTGCTCTCAGAATGGTATTTAGATTTTGATTTATGCGCCATTCATAGCTCGTGCCCTCCTTCTAGCGCCAAATATGTTGAGGGCCCCGAAATCAGGTCAACAACAAGGGGGATACCCACCCGGTCGGGAACCTGGTTGGCGGCTCCTTGCCCGTTTGGTGTAGCGGGTCCGACTGGGGATGATGGGACCAGCTTCCCAATCTAAAAGATGTGTGTGTATGTGTAGATTTTGAAGACACTAATCTAAAGGTAATTTTAAACTAATTTAATTCTAGACTCTAAACTGACTCTATGCTACAGTAATCTAATAAAAACAGCACATCTAATCTATACTAACCCAGGTAATAATTCTTTCATTATGCGATCTAAAAAGATTTCATACAACAACTGGTAATAAAGATCATTCAGCTATCATAAGAATATAAATCAATTTAAGATGAACCGTTCTGCATAAGGAGTTAGGCAAAACAGTTGTGAACAGCATATCGCATAATCAGTTATTCATATGTTAAGCATAAACAAATGATTCCACCGTACAAAAGTGCCAAATGGTAATCCAGACATTCATACATTAACATATAAACAAATCAGTTGTATATCACTCTAAAAATATGAGCAGAAATTAATCAAGAGATAAAAGTACCATTTATGACTGATTTTACTCACAAACTTCAAGCAATAACGATTTATCTCTACTTACTTCTAACATCTACTAAGAGTACAAAAGTGCAACATCAGTAGCAGACATTAAAATGCATAAATAAATCTCGATCCATCCATTCATCAAAAACCCCCTCCGAGGGTGCAAAAGTGCATGTTCTGAGGACAAGTTTTTTGACAAATTTCCGGACCCTTCTCCAAATGCCATGAGAAGGGTTAAATACTACTAACTAATTAATCTTAATTACACAAATTTAGGGAACGACTTCAAATGACCGCCCTTTTACTAAAAGCAAATTTATTTCTAAAAATCAAATCTAATTTCTAACCATTTCTGTATCTGCTCCTTAGTGCTGTAAGCAATGCGCTGTTCGCCGTGAAAGAGTCGGCTGGTTGTCCTTTCCTTTTGTTCGAGCTTGAAAATTAGAAATAACAAGCGCTGGCACCTCTTTCTGACAGACTAGAAGATATTTTCGAAAACCTTTCTCTAGCTGGGTGTATTCGCTGTGCGTATACTTAGTACAACCCAGGTTCCTTTCAAACTGATTTTGCTGTTGCTATTTCGGTTTCCGGTCGTGCGAATGACTCAATGAGTTAGGAGTCGTGTTGTATGGAAAATCCCCTGTATTGAGAATTGCTTCCGTTCTTTGTTCCAGGCTTTTCTGGAGCGTCCTCCTTCTTTTGCGTTTCTCTTTTTGCTTTACCCAGTCTGAGCTTCAAGATCTTTTGAAAGCACGCCGCTTTTGTGCGCCTTTGACTCTGAGTCTTAGATAGTCTATTTTCATCAACGCCTGTTGGGTGATACTCTACAATCCGCGGTCCTGCTGCATGCGGCATCCATTTGCGGAGGTATCTTCTCTCTGTTACCCCATTGGCGCTTTCCTCTTTTCCTTAGATGTTTCCTGCATATAGATTTATATCAGTTACATGTCTTGCAGTTTACGCAAAGAAGAAGAGAAATGATGAAAAGATTGACATGAAAGCATTAAGTTCTAATGAATGCGTAATTCTGACACTCATCATGATTTGACTCTTCGAAAAACGCGATACAATCATTCTTGGATACTGAAGCATGCGATCATTAATTTCCCTTAAGGTGCGCGCTCAATTTTGGGTTTACCGTTTATGTCGGAGAATTCTTGCGATGAGTCTTTTCTGCGATTGGAATCGCAGTATCGAGGACTGCAACGTCATTAAGTGTTATCACAAATCGCCAATATCGCAGATCGCAGATCGCAAGATCGCAAGGTTTTCGCTTTATCACTCTGTGCTGCTTATGCGACATTGCGACGTGCAACGTCGCATATCGGCCGTTGACGATTCCTTAGGTTTTCCCTTTTTTAAGAGCGCTTTGAATGTATGCGATGCGATGGGTTCTCGCGTCGCTCTTTTTCAGTGTATTTATGCGCTTTGGAAAAACGATTCTCTCTACCTTTGCGACGCGATATAGCTCTTAGGGAGTTAATACAAAAGATTTTTTAAACAAAATATTTTTTTGGATTTTTGGTTAAGGGTCCCCCTTTGCTTGATGTTATTACTAATATCAAACAAAGAGGGGGGTTGTTGGTGACCACAACAAACCCACATGAAGCAATTGCAACCCATTCAAAAGACTATATATAGAAGACTCATTTGATCTCCTAGGACACACTAAAGAAAATCACAGATCCTATAAGTCTGAAGAAAGAAGCATATCGAGTAAAAGGAGAAGTTATCGATAAGGTACTATGTTTGATTTATGGTATCTTCTTATGTTTAAGAAGCTCGCACGTGTAAGGGATTTTTTTTGTCTTAGTTTAGACCTATAATCTAGTGAAGAAAATCAATTCAAATCGTAGAAAGAAGTTTTGATTGGGTGGATGGTCATCACTTGGTGGATTATATTGGTTAAGGTTTGGATGTCTTCCTTGAGAATTCTATAAGAGATAAGTTTGGGTTTTCCCCTATGGAGGGGTTTTGCCTTGGTGAAGAGCCTAATTTTCTGGTGTTCTTGTGATCTTATTTATTGGCATTGTCTTGATGATGACAAACAAATGATAGTAATTATGATGATCTAACCTAATATCACAAGGTATGTTAATGTATTAAGAGAATACAATCAAAATAATTTAGAATATTGTATGCCTTAGTTTCCTCAACATAATGAAGCCATGACAAACTAGTCACACAATAAACACATTTAAAACAAAAATTGTACTCGTTGTTCTCATTAAAGAATAACACATATTAACATATGCATAATTCCAACTAGGTCAGGGACTTCCACGTACCACTCGACCATATATTTGGGCTAAACCAATTGTCTCTTCCAGCCCAATCAGCCCCATGCCATATTCCAAGGCTGACTTTGGGATTACATGGGATAAACCAAACATAACCAAATTGGGAATCCAGAGGAAACCACCTCCATCTTCAAGCCACAGAGATTTCACCCAACACTGGGTCTAGAAATAACCAAAACCAATGTAAGGTTGGATTTCTCAGAATTTCTTCACCATACCCAGAGGAATTTTCCTGTCTCCACCAACCTATAAAGATATTACCCGAAGAAAACTATCTCCACTCTCAACCTTTGGTATTTTATCGAGGCCACCTCAATCAAGATCCAAAATCTATTTGCAATTCAAAGCTCAACCAAACATGGAACCCACTACATCATGGATATCGAGGAAATGGAATAAGGAAATTCTGCACATGACTATCAATCTAGGCAAATCACATGCTAATGACCACAAAGATGAACAATAAACCAACGACATGAACCATGCATTCAAATTGCAACAATATAATCAAATATGCACACTATTACCTGCAAATCCTTAGTTATTTTCTACCATTTCTTGCTGTTGTTCAATCTTCTCTTGACCGCCACACAAATTCTTCTTCTGCTACTTTCTTTCCTTGCTTCTTTGTGCTCCTTGTGCTCTAGTGTTCTCTCCCTCTTTTTTCCTTTCTTTTCCAAAAGAGAATGCTAGAATGTTGTAACTTCAATTTCTTTTCCTTTTTCTTTATTTTCCCTTGCATGCATATTCTTTTACTATTTTTCTCCTTTTTTGTCTCTTCCTCTTCCCCACCTGCTAAAGTGGAATTTCTTTCATTTTCATTAGTTTCCATTAATTTCCCTTTGCCTCTTTCCAATGCCAATTTCTATAGCCAATAAATAATTAACCACAAGTGGATCCCAATGTAATGTTTTTCCCCTCATTTAACTTGGAATACATGTCCATTGACCTTAGTTTTATTTTTGATTTTATAATGTCCATACATTATTTATTTACATGGAATTTAACCCATGGCTATTACAAAATTCTCCTTTGTTGCCCATGCCTTTTGCATCAATAAACGACCTTTCTTTTCCATTAGATCAATTGCACGATCATTCATACGTAGTCACCTCTGCACAGATCGTTAGGTAGGGCTTCACACGGATCATTGAACTTTCTGACTTGATTACCTAGATCAAATATTTGCATTATACCCTCATCACACTATTCCTTCGTTTCACTATTCTCTCATGTTGTCTGATCAACAAATCATTGGTTAGTAACCCAAAACACTTGATCGCTCTTAATCAAAACCAATACTTCTTCCTTAGGTTGGAAATTAATATCAACACCCATACTGATTTATTGCACCAAGGCTATGCACCCGTAATAGAACAAGAAAAATAAAACACTACACTGATTGAGCCACAATTAAGATGAGCATTTGATTGCACCATAGGTTCCCTTCAATTGATCACTAGAACTAATCCCAACTAGCATACATGTTCTAGAACAAACTAAAACAAAATAACATTTCCCAGAACATATAAAATATATATCATATATTATGCTATCAATGGATTTCACACATTGATCTCTACACCTATTTAGAGTGACTTATGCACATTTTAGACACACAATTCCAGAACACACCACTTTCATATCATAAATCACGATTCATGCCAAATATATCACCCTTAGATCAATCCTTCATGCTAGAATGTATTCAACATATTATAATCAGTCCTGTTCCACAATAAAAGAAAAGAAAATATAAACTTATCAGATCATCAAAACCATCCCCACATCAAATTTATACCAAAATAATACTAATCTAGACCTTTGCACACAACAAACCATAACACACATGATTTATCACCATCTGTGCATGCCATTCTTCCTTTGTATATATATCCAACACTCAACAAATAAATCAAGTCAGCAATCAAATTACCATGGGAATTTACCATGGAAATATAAACCAAGATGGCGACCAAAAATTTCTTGGGGTGATTACCATTGACCGTTAAACCTTTGTTGCACATGATGGAGAGGAATAGGTCAAAAACTAAATCCTAAGAACGTACACATGGATTGTCCATGTGCAATCTAGGATGCAAACACAAATTGTCCACGTGCAATTCAGGCCATAAACACTAGATGGTTGTCTTAAATCTGCATCCTCTCCAAAATCCCAGTTTTTCTTTGGTGTTTGTCCAATCATCAAGCAAGATCTATGTCATTGTCACAATGGATCCATATTGACATCAATGCCAACATAATTCCAACAATCCCCCCCTATGGCATTGATGGCAACCACTACTACAACCAGTATGGTGTTTGATTTCTCTCCCCCCCTTTGACATCAATATAAAAGTAAATCTTCTGCTACAATTCTAGTATACTTTCAAGTACCAAGATCATTTGAAAAAATAACATCTGCTAACTCCTTTTCTTGCTAATGCTTGTGCCTACTCCATCTACTCTTATTTTACAAGGCACCTTGTAACATACCACCTACTATCCCAAGCCCCAGCTAAGCTTATAAGGAGGTGTTACTATGCTGATCCAATATCCAAGGTGAAGTTATGTAGATGGGGCCTAAATTTTTTGCTTTCTTTTACCATTCCAAAACTTGAAATGGATGATACCATCACATTGGTCTTGTTAATATAATTATGATTATATAAATTTTTGCTCTAATCTGACTCTCGGTTCCAAAGATATGAGCATCCACAAATTAACCATTTAATTAGTGCCACCTCACCAACCTGCAATGTGGCGCTCACGTAATCCCCATATGGTGGGCACGTGGTAATCCTAGTTGGAGTCTCTTTTCCATATGAAAATATTACCATAGCTTCTGACCAGCTCATACTCATTAAATATCTTATAAAATCCCTTATCATAATACACATGTATTATAGGCATAGTACGCGGTGCCACCTCTTTCCCTACCACCTCATCCTGGAGATATAAATCCCATCAATTACTTGGGTAACCTCTCAACAATTCTTCTAGGGTAAAAACTTATGGGATTACGTGGAACTCGATAGACCCCACCACTAACGTGGCCCAATACCTATGTCTCAGCAGTGCACTCAACTCCACCTCACCTCGACCAACCTCTCTTCAACGCATGCAATGTTGCCAGACCTGGCCTCCATTCAATCTTTGGGGTGGTGCGGACATACAATATGACACCTTCCCATCGATGGCTTGGATCTCTTCACTTTCATGCATGGAAATGTGGCACTTACAATGGGCGTCTCTTTGCACTTCTCCAGGCCCTGATTTCTGGCCTCTGCATCATAAGCATATATGGTATGGCCTTTTTTCCTTTGGAATTTGGTCTCGACACCCCATCACACAGGCTTATTCAACATGAAGGCCAGGACCTATGGCTTAACCGTGATCTTTCAATATGTATATAGATGAGTTTGAAGCTGGGACCTTGTGGTTTTCAAGGGACTGTCCCCTCCTGAGCTTGTAGAACTTGGCCTAACCATCCTACATACATGCATGCATTCATGCACACACACACACACACACACACACACATATATATAGATACCATCCCAAGTAGACCATGGGACTCGGTGAGTATGGATTTTGTTTTGGGTTTGTTGAGGACGCAACAAGGTAAGGATTCTATACTTGTAGTTGTGGATAGGTTTACGAATATGGCTCACTTTATCCCATGTTGCAATACTAGTGATGTTACACATGTGGCTCACTTAATTTTAAATGAAGTTGTTCGATTGCATGGCTTTCCAAAGAGTATCATTTCTGACCGAGACACCAGGTTCACAGGACATTTTTGGAGGACTTTGTGGAAGAAGCTTGGAATGAAATTGAACTTCAGCTCAACCTATCACCCACAATTTGATGGGAAAACTGAAGTTGTGAACAAGAGTCTCGGAAACATATTGAGGAGCCTTGTGGGAGAGCATCCCAAGCAGTGGGATCGTGTATTAGCTCAAGCTGAGTTTTCATACAATGATTCACCAAATAGGAGCACTGGGAAGAGTCCATTTCAGATCCTGTATGGAATGCACCCTAGAGGAGTTTGTGAGATGAGATATTTGGGCAAACTCGAGCATAGGAGTGTTGATGGGGAGGATTTTGTAGCAACAATAAGTGAATTACATGAGGAAATAAAATAGAAGTTATAGGACAACAACCACAAATACAAATAAAGAGCAGATTTGAGAAGGAAAGAGGTAAATTTTGAAGTAGGGGACATGGTCTTAGCACATTTGAGAAAAGAGAGGTTCCCAAGAGGGGAGTATAACAAGCTCAAAATGAAGAAAATAAGACCTTGCCGAATACTCATATTTTTTTTTTCAAATTCCTATGAATAGGGGCTACCTTTGGGCCCAGGTATTTCACTTATCTTCAATGTGGCTGATTTATATCCCTATCAAGCTGATGATGAGGATGTCACTACAACAAGTGGGAGTAGTAGGAAGGTTAGTGAACAAAATTAGATAAAGTAGATGCCTATGGCAGAGGATCCAGAGGTTGAGAGAGTCCTGGACACCAAGATTGCAAAGCACACCAGGGGAAAGGAGTATCTGGAGTTTTTAGTGAAGTGGAAGGACCGTCTGATTGAGGATTCTACATGGATGAGTGCTGCAACTCTACAAAAGGAAGGTTTTTCTATCGAGGACCTTATGAGTAGGAGCTCATGAGTTTTCCTTGGGGAGTCTGATGCAGGAGAATTAGACCAATTTCATGGTGGAAAACAAAGGGGGCTTGACAATGTGGTGGATTGGCCACATGTTGGGTTAGAAAAGTCAAAATTTTCTCCTTTAGTGAGATTTTAAACAATGTAAATACCAAATCTGAATAAGTTGTAGAGTCTAGGAAAAGAAGAGTCATTTTTCCTTGTGTCTTTTTGACTTCCCTCAATTAGAGAGAAGAGGAAGCGAAACAATTGCTAAGGATGTGCATAAAAAGAGCATCAATTGTGATGAGGGGGATGCTTCTCCTACCTCGAACCTGTACCTGTAAATAAATAAAGGCGATGCATAGCATTTTATTCCATAGGTCCACGTTGTGATTTTCTGTGTTGTTATCTCTGTGTTCCGAATTGCACATACATTTGATTTTATTCTAGAACTTGTGTGGATAAGGTTTGTAGCGTTATGAGCTTACAACTGCCCGATTTTTGAGCTGGGGGGTTGTTATGCACATTTGTTTTTGTGACCCAAACTGTAAATTTTTGTAGCATCTTTGTCTTTTTGTAGGAATCAACAAACTGTATGTTGATTCGAGGGGGTTGATGATCGGATGTAGTGATGCTGGACGTGGAATCATGGCTAAGTACATACATTGTGGTGAACCAGATAATCTCGAATGCTGGGCAGCTTGCCAATGGTCTGGATGCTGTCATGACTTTGGTGGAGCCAAGCATAACCATTTGTAGAAGAGGCGAGGGAGGCCATTCCTGATCGTAGGGACGTGTTCAAAGGTGGAGAGTCAAGCATTTAACAAGCATAAGCCATCCTTCTTGCACAATGATGAGAACATAGTGCCTAGGGGTGTTACGAAAATATTTCCCAGCGCGCTACAGAAATATTTCCCAGCGCGCTACAGAAATATTTCATAGCGCCTCCAACACTGTATTTATGCACTATGTGGAATCTAGTTTGTCTTCCGGCTGCCTCCTTGCTATCACTAGGTCATCAATATTATGAGTGAATTTTCTCATCAAGATACCAATTGCTTTCCGATAATCATTTTCTTTTCTTCCAAGAAGGAAGCTAACAACTTACACGATAGATATAGTCACCCTACCAGTGTGCTCTGTTTTCATATATTTCCCTTATTTAGGTACACTATTAAACTTTGAAGCAAGTCTCATCATCTACAACCTTAGTCCCTAGTCATGTATCCTTTCTTTCACAAGGAAATTTGGTGAAGTTAGGCTATTAATGGCCTCACTAGAGTGCCTTAAATAATCCATAACAAAATTTAAATTCTCGACATTAATTATCTATTGATTGTTACCCATGGTTCTTACATCACTTTTTGCTTATCCATTCTAGAATTAATTTTGTTTAACTTGTCATTGTCCTCTCTTACACAAAACATTAGCTTATCTAATACAAATATATATTCCATCATGGGCATGCAAACTTCTCTTTGATGTGAGATGATTGGATTACTCCAATATATAGACCAAACTTTACAAAAAGCATATGTTATCAATCAACATTGGTGCACATAATTCCAATCAACATAATAGATGCTAATTACTAAGATACCATGAATTCACCACATTCTCATGAAATAAGGCAAACACTTTCATTAAAATAAGCACATGTCAATAATATCTATTTTGGGCAATAAATAATAGTTTTTGAGAAAGTTTTAAGTCTACGAGGCTATTATGTAATGATTACATGTCAAAAAGGATGAACAACATATGATAATCCTGAATTTTGAATCAAGATCATTATTCCTTAGGAATTAAAGGAACATTTCATCTTTAAATCCCTTTATGAAATATTTGGTCATTTCTGTTCCTTATTGAAAACCCATCATAATTTATTGGGAACTTTTATAAGGTACATTGATGAGAGATGTACCACCTTGTCTTCAATGAGATTGTTCACATTCATCCAAAAATCTCATAGACCAATCTTTCACATCGCTGAAAAAAATATTTTGAGTTAGGATTAGATACCTTTACGATGCTTCAATGTTAGAGTTACCTAATTTCACTTATAGACTTGTAATTTATTTATATTCTCATTTTGAATCACACCTCTCTTCTATAAGTTGTTTTTTCCTTTATCATATGTTTCCACTAAATCATTATGCCATTTTGTAAGCCTTGAAATTTCTTAGTAAACATAGTAAACACCCATTCTTACTTTCTACAATACGTAATATCCTAAGAGAAAATGCTCTTTATATGAATCTTCCATATTCATTCAATTTGAGAGACTACCATGGAAAACTGTAACACATGTGACACCAAAAAAAAATCTATTCCTTATCCACTTACATGTTTTATAAGCAAAAAAATTAACTAAAAAAAAAATAATTCTAAAATTAATATGCAAAATAAGACTATATATTGTTTTGGAAATATTTCACACTTTACGAAAATATGAAAGTCCATTTTGATCACTTTTGTTACTTTATTTTATGATAAAATAAAATCCATTTTGATCACTTTTGTTACTTTGTTTTACGATAAAATAAACCTGACAATTTTAATTGTTGATTTGATTTTATTGCTTTATTTGTTCAAGGTTATGAAGGTCCTTGTTACATTTGATTGCTTTAATGATAATGGAAATGAAATAAAGAGTAAGATCCTTGGTGCACATTATTCCAAATTGTGATGGCGTTTTGATTGTATGAAGCAGAAATAAAGAATAAGATCCTTGTTACATATCAATAGTCCTTGTGATAAGGCTACTATATTAATTTTTTTATAGTTGTATTACACCAATCTAAATAATTAATTCAAAGGTATTTTTGTTGATGTATATTAAACGTTTTTTTAACACAAATTAAATATTTATTATTTATTATTATTATTTTTAATTAATAGAAATTTTTGAGGTTTTATTTGTCCTCTTTCCAAGGCATAATCTCACATATGTTCTTGAAGCATAGTTTATATGATATACTCACATATGTTGTTGAAGCATAGTTTATATGATATATTTGATTTTTTATTTTTGCCAAATAAAGTAATGATAGACCTAAGTCTAGCGAGACTTCTTGATATTTAATGTTTACTTGGTTTATGCATTTATCCATTGTCCCATAACTTAGAGTCAATAACCTTTATCGATCTTTGATGTTGTGTCCATGAAGTTAGGGAGTTTCCACCACTTTCCACTACCACTGCCATTTGGTGGCAATGTGCAAGATTCCTCAGGTTGTTAAAGCAAAAGGAACAACCCTTATTTCCCCTTCAACTAGTTCATTTAGCTCATGCAAATTGAGTATTTACGCATGCTGCTCCTTTGCACCCATACATAATTTGGATTGCATGCCTCTCACTGCCTCTATTATTGCCCCAAGTTTGAGTCAATTACTACTCTCCATGCTATTTATTGCTATCCTTCCCTTTCCTCTCTATTTTTTACCATGGAAAATCTCCTATCTTTCCCGTTTCCTCTCTATTTTTTACCACATTATTTCCTCTAATCCTTCATTTTTCCTCTCTACTTTTTACCATGGAAAAACTCCTATCCTTCCCCTTTCCACTTTGTATATTATTAGGGGAAAACTCATGGCTAGTGATCCCTTGGTTTACAATTACTATAAAAAGATGACTTGTCAAGAGAAAAGGTGATGCTTATTGTCTTACCTGGATAAGAAAATGTTGAGTGATTCCTATTTCCTTGTCTTCCAACGAACCTCCTCATGCGAGATCCTTCTCCTTTCATTACCTTTCCACCAGCATAGTTCGGTTCCTTATGTATCACCACACAGTACTATTAAACCACATCTCATAACTTGTTAGTCTTCAACTGGATCTTGCGTCTAGATGAGGTTAACTCTCTCTTCTTTAAGAATGGTGGTCAGGCAACCCATGCTCAAAGCTCACCCATCTCCAAGACTAGTGGTGAATCACATGAGTCAAGGTAGGCTAAGAGAAATGGAACTACAACTTGCTTATGAGATTGGTATCGTCTACCATAGTAGGACTATTCCTTAACATTGTTTTTCTTAAATCTAGCAGTAGAATAGAGGCCATTATAGATAGGCACAACCCCTCCTTTATAGCTGAGTCAAGACCATTCCTTCTTTCTTTTCTCATGACACTTTTATATCTTCCCATCAAACTGTATCTTCTGCAGACACTTTCACTTGGTGGTAAGCTGCCTCTACAACTTGGTCATTGATACAAGTGCACATTTCCCTCCTGAATCGCAAGACACAACACTAGTTTCTCCTAGCTTTCAATTGGAAATGATCTAAATAAAATTGACTAATGGGTCCTTTACGTAAAGTTCTCTAGGCTTGGGTGCTATCTAGATATGCTGATATGCCATCCTCTTAGTGTAAGTATGTTCATATATGTGCTTTTGGCTATCTCGGCATACTAATATGCCCTCCATCTTCTTACTCTTATGTTGTGTGACATATGGGATAAGATATGCAAATACTAAGGATTATACATAGATTACTGATATAAGGGAACTAATAGTTTAGGACTTAGCGAAAGACTTACTTTAGGAAAGAACAAGATAAGCTTATTAATAGAAATGGTAGATAAAGTATAGTAGGTGGTGGGATAGATGAATGAAGGAAAATGCTTGCTACAATACACCTTGACGACCAAACAAGCTTACTAGAAGGAAAAGGCTTAAATGGCCATGGAAACCCTAGAACCAATGACCAAGGAAGTAGAGGAGATGAAGGGAAAAATAATGGTTAGAGTTGAGTAGTGCTAGAAGATTTGCACTACAATCCTGAACTAGATGCAGGAAGTAAAGTAGTGAGAGAAACTGGTAGAATCACTACAGGATAAAATAATTTATATGGTTGAAACCATAAGTGACAACCATGCAGTGTTATAGGATGAAATAATGTGTGTGTAAATACACTTCACTTGCGGAACACTGTACGGATGCAAGTTGTCACTTTCCTTACCTTTGGCTAGCCACCTTATGTCAAGCTCCAATTATTCCAGTCACAACTAAGTGATTGACTATTTAGATATGATAAGACGCCATCCTCTTAGTGTTGGTACAATCACGCATGTGCTTTTGGCTATCTTAATATGCTAATATGCCCACTATCTTCTTAGTCCCGTGTCTTGTGTCATGTGGGATACGATATACAGATGCTAATGATTATACATAGATTGTTGAAATAAGAGAACCAAAAATTTAGGACTAAAGGAATGACTTACTCCAGGAAAGAACAAGATAAACCTACTCCAAAACTCTAATAATAGAATATAGAAAGTGGAAACCAAAAAATTATTATTGTTAAATTATAAATACTTGATTAAATGGCCCGAGGGTTAGCTCAATTGGTTGAGTCCCTGTCGTTAAAAGCACCTTTACTATTGAGAGGTCACGGATTGGGTTAGGATTTGTGGTTGAACCGACAAAAAGTGATTCAGCATTTGGGTGGATTTTCCTGGTACAAATATTCTATAGACATAGTGATTACCCATCTCTAAAATCCGTAAACCACATAAATAAAATATTAAAAAAACAAAAAAAATAATTTAATTAAATATTAACACATTTAAGAAAACAATTATATTAATTATTCTTATCATCATTATTCAATCACATACTTTTAAGATCACTTCTAATATAAAAATCTCTTAAAATGTTCCATTCACTCATTGTAATGTTTTGAAACCATCACCATGTATAAATGCATAAGAAGTGGCAACGTGGGGATTTTGTTTAAAGGCTTACGTGATACATGACTTCAATGATGGTTGACATAATTTAGTGCACTGCAAAACCAATGGCTTCAAATTATATTTGCGATTATCCCATTAAAATGTTTTGAAACCATTGCAATAGAAGATGGCATCCAGAGGGGAGGTGGTGGCATTGTATGTTTAATTTTATTTTCATTTTTCTGATAATATATAACTTTAGTTTCGGATGGGATTTTCTGTAGGCCTCTGCTTTATGCTCATATTCAATGGTTTTACTATTTTATTACGATTATGCAAAACTAGCTTATGCATTGATTAACGAATTTTGGTGAAGAACTCTCGAGTATTGTATTGTATTTATTTGTATAGTAGTATACTTTTGAAGTGGGAAAGGGGATGTTGAAGTGAATTAGAAAGAAAAAAAGAAAATTATTTTAATATCTATAAAGCTAAAGATAGGTTATGGGACAAATTGCTTCTTCATCTGGTTGATGTATTAAGTTTTTTTTCCTATGAAGCCTCATAATAAACGTCCCTAGCTTCTCTACAAACCCCTTGCTAAGTAGATTATCCCAAGAGTTAGCTTCCATAATATCTCCATAACTTTCCCTGTTGCCTTTGAATGCCTTACATTCTAAAATGAAATGCTTTTCTGTTTCCACTTTTCCAGAAGAAAAGAAAAGACATACTCTTTCCTCCCACACTTCTTATAGCCTTTTCCAACTCCCTGTGTCACAACGGAGTTGATGAGAATTAGTCGTTAACTGAGCAATAGGAATTTTAGATCTCCAAGAAATATTGGCCTCTATGTACACTTTTTGTTGATGATTATGAGTGGGATTAAACAGTTCAATGTAGTACTTTTTCTTTCTCCCTGGCTCCTTATCCAAGTACGTTTGTGGAACTTATCCATAACACAAGATTTTATCTCTTTACTATTTATGGGACATGTGTTCAAGCAAATACCCTATTTACTAAACCATTTTTTATTTTGCTGCATTGAAGTATTCTTTCTTTTGCACAATATGTCATTGAAGACAACCTTAGGTCATCTTCCCTCTTCCATTTGCTCAATTTTTTTTAAATACCTTATGATTCGCACCATAGCAATCGCTTCAATAGGAGCAACCCTTGTTTCACTTAACAAGATAGCATAAGGAACTACACTTTTAATTTTTAATTTTTTATAATCAAATGCTTTTGAATTTTCTCAATTTGTTTCCACTACATGTTGGATGTACTGTTGCCCACAATGGCCAACCATAGAGAATCACCAAAATCACTAGAAGCCCAAAAATTTGAGTGGTTTTCCAGTCCCATAACTTTACCTCTCTAAACCTATTTTGAAAAGCATAAAATTATTTCCAACCCCCCAAAGTTCTTTTCTTTCTACAACCATCCCAACTTAGATTTTTGTTGAAGTCAATTCCGAGATATTTGTAATCCGCAACTTCTTCGAGAATGCTACCTTCAAAGTAGAACTTATGCTGGTTATGTTTTCTTTTTTTAGAGAAAACCACTACTTTTGTTTTGCTAATTAAGATGATTATATTTTTTGAAAATGTGAGATTTTTTTTATGATTCATAAATAAATAGAAGATCCATTGAACACAATTTGTGAATAATTTATTAAATATATTATTTATAAGGTTAAGTGGTAATGGATGTATGGTAGGAGGATGTGGTGGAGGAGATTGTGATATATGTGTTTTTGATCCAATTTGTCATCCACCTCAATATTTTTCAGAGTGTAAAAATTAGTGAAATCATCTTACAGGAGCGGTTTTATCGGCGAGACTTAGTTTTGAGAATTTTGGTCTGAAACCTTCTGGGGCAACTTTGAGGCTTTAAATGACATTTTTCGCTAGTAAAACTTTCACGCATAAGAATAACACCTCACACTTGAAGACCTTTCCAATAATGCATAAATTGGATCTATCATAATTGACCACCACAATTTGAGAGGATACAATGTCAGTGTCCATTACTCATTGAAAATGGGTATCCACATGAACACTATGGATACTACTCTAGAAAGATCAAAGTTGTGACTCTAGTTGATAGTTGAAGGAATTAAACTTGACCCCTCGTTGGCTATCGGACTATGTATAACCAAGCCACTAGGAGGAAAAGGGGTTCCATTTATTTTGATTGTATCTTGTTCCATAGTAGAGCAAAGAAACTTGGGAGTGAGAGTGAGAGTGAGAGAGCATAAAAAGGGGCTTTAATGCCTATAACAACATATCGAGTCACAAATATCACATACTTCCATGGAGAATGCCTTCTCCTTTATACTTGCTTTATTTTCATTCCAAAGAAAGAGAGATCACAAAAACCTCACCTTCTAGCCATGTTTTCTCCCACAAAGGTTTCTGAGACAATATATGTTCACTATGGTTGATTTGGAATTGTATTGATTTTTTCTCTATTTTTTGTATTTTATCTCTAACATGCATAAGCAAAAAAGTTAATTAATCAATATACAATCTAAGGAAATTAACCCTCATATTATGGATTTCAATCTATTTTTATTAGATTTGTTGTGACGAACTATCTAATGGAATATACATGGTACTTTACGAATCATTCACTATGTAACAACCCTCGTAAAAAATAAATGTAAAAAAATATAAGACAAAGTCGTGGGACACATATTCCAAGATGAATGTTAGGAAAACATCCTAGTGGGTGTTCATTTAAGTTATTATGGCTAAAGGAAATTGGCAAAGGAAATCGTAAAGGCTTTGAAAAGGCAAAGTGGCATTAAATGGCATTTTATTTATGAAAATAAAGGAAATTAAGAGAAAAGGAAGATGAAAGTTCATAGGTGGAACATGAAGAGGAAAGAGAAGGAAAATAATGGAAAATGAAGAAAATAGATGCCTCATTAATAAAAGGCTTTTGAGGATCAATTGATACCTTTTGTTAGTTCAATTTTGGATCTCTCTCTCTCACTCTTGGACACTTAGAGCATTCTTGGAGCACTCTAGCATTTGATCAAGGAAAGTAAAGGAAGGACAAATAAGACATAGGGAAGAAAAGATCAAGCAAGGAAGAGTAGGATCAAGTAGATACAATGAGATTACTTGTAGGTATCGATTTGCATGTGTGATTTTCTTGCTATATATGGCATGCATGGTACATGCATGTATTTTCTTGGTTCTCTTGCTTTCATTGGCATGGGTTTTTCTAGGTGTGACAATGTTATTCAGCCAATGTTATTCAACCTTGCCTTACCATTTCCAGATAGCCATGGTGTGGTGGGTTCTCTTGTATTTGGTTGAGTTGGATTTCCGAATGGATTCAAAGATGAGTGGGGTGGTCTTAGGATTATTCACAGGGCCTAGAAATCCCGGGATGGGATACATGGTAAAGCCTAGTTGTGAACACCTCGATTGAGCCTAGGAATCCCTTGACAAGTGAATAGAGGGATACATGGTAAAGCTCAGTGGTGAATACCCTTGATTGGGCCTTGGAATCCCTTAATTGGTAATGGTGGGATACACGGTAAAGCCCGGAGGATGGTGACCTTGTAGGCTTAGGAATCCCTTGAATGGTAATGGTGAGATACACGGTAAATACTAGATGGTGGTGACCTCGTAGGCCTAGGAATCCCTTGACTCGTAATGGTGGGATACATGGTAAAGATGGGAGGTTGAGACAAACAAATTCCTCACAGTTTAGGTGGAGAGATTCAGAGGCATCCATGCTTGTTTATGGCCTAGTGATCTGATGGGGATTGCAGTAAAACCTAGTTATATTGATAAGTGTTGAGGCGGTTTGGCCTTGGGAAGCCCTAGTTGGTTTTTTTGTAAGTCCATATTCATGCTTAGAATATGGCATAAGGGTGATTGGATGAAAGAAAGATTTGGTTAAGCTCAATCTATGTTCAGGTGGTTCGTTGAAGTCCCAGACCTAGTTGGTTTATGCATTCATTAATAAAAGCTCCTTCTCCTTCATATTTCATGTGTAAATGTACTAGTTAATATATGATTCTTATGGTTGTTATATCCTTGTTATTTATGTTGGTTAAATGTTGGTTATGAGTATGTTTTATGACAGACTTGATGTATGGATCTCATCATGTTTTGATTTGAAAATTAATGTACAATGAATATATGACTTAATAGATGATAATGCGGATATTGTGATAAGGAAACACTGCTTCTCTATGAATCTCAGATATTCATGAGATCCCTATGTTCAGATTTGTTGCTATGACCTGTAGATTTCATATTTGTGACATGTTTGATGAAATGTCTGTCATGGCTAGTAGGGGTCAGATAAAGTACTTGTACCAGTGATTGTAGTAGTAGCCTTATTCCATTGTTATTTATCATTTCTGAAATTTTCATGAAGTTTTGGGCAGCGACCTGAGTCCTGGCCCTGAAAAAGTGGCATAGAATCTGGGGTCGCTGGCTCAGAACTGGTTGAAAAATTCCACATTCACTAGAATGCCTTGTTGTGGGAGCAATTGGAAGGCCTCAGTCACATGCATGGCTTGTCATGGGAAAAGTAGGGGTTCCAGATCAGTGAAATATCAAGTTGTCTCAGGGGTTGGTCACCTGGAAGGGTTGGTTGGCTCCTGAAGGTTCTGTAGCATGTGTGGAAGGTCAGATTGGTTTGGTTTTGTTGGTTCCACTTCCTTAACTATACATGGGGAGTTGAATCACATCATAGTAGCCTCTCGTCACATTTTTACCCTAGCAGACTGATTAACTTGGGTAAATGTGGGAGGAGGGTGTTACATAGTGGTACCAGAGCTTGGTTCAACACTTGGACTGGATGGGCATAATGTGTTTGTCTTGCATGCATGTAGGATGTATATGTGCTTGTTATGTATGCATGGTGGTAGTCATTGTTATAGTTGTGTTGACATGTAGGAGTTGATAATGTTGTTGTTAAGATGTGTTTGTCATGAATGCATGCCGGTTGTATATGCATTTGTTATGTATGTCAGTGTCTATATGGTTATAATTATGCATGTATAGTAGGCCAGAAAAGAATTTTGAGGTCATTGTATGTAGTTTGTGTCATCATGATGATGTTGGTTATTATGATGCTAATGTGTTGGTTAAGATAGAGCAATAGATGCAGATTGTCAAAGCAAGGTTGCAACATTGGACCTCAAGGTAAGAGAAGATTGTCATACATGTTTGTATGTTTTCCATGCAGGTATGTGGTTAATGGTTGCTATAAGAATTAGGGTTACTTATATGCTTTTCATTCTATTGTTGTTATGGTTACATGTATGATAAATGCTAGTTGATCAGTGTAGTCATATGCACATGTGTCAGATAGTCATGAATGATAGCAACCTGTTATTGTATGCATTGTGGTCATATGCCTGATGATTATGGTCATTGCAGCTAAGGTCTTGATGTTATTATGTTTCGTGCTAATTTGGATTGGCTTATGAAGATGATTATGGTTATGA
Organism: Pinus tabuliformis; assembly: GCA_031772625.1. NCBI lineage: Eukaryota > Viridiplantae > Streptophyta > Pinopsida > Pinales > Pinaceae > Pinus > Pinus tabuliformis. The sequence continues at coordinate 686,405,252 of CM062816.1, read as the reverse complement.
CACTCAGGTATGAGTTAATATATTATGATATTATGTCTTACTAATCTAGACCTGACTGTGCATATGTGATTGTTATGCATGCATGACAATTGTTTATGAGTTTATGATGTGAACATGTTAGCTAGTTACTATTATGGATATCATGACTTTATTTATGTTCGAGTTGATGTGTTGTCAATTTATATCGTGATAATCTAGATTAATTGTGCAGAAAAGATAACCTCCCCTGAGATACATTAAGGTATGAGTTTGCTTATGTCGTTTATTTTGTGTTTGAATTTTTGATTATGTAATTTAATTGGTGTTTGAGTGTTTGGTTGTTAGGATATTTCGACACATAGGAAATAGTTAAGTATAACTTGGTCTAGCGTATAGTTAGGTAAAGTGTGTTTCTTTACTATGTAATTTTTGTAATTTACAATCCGATGATCACGATATGTTCTAGACATGAAGTGATCCGATGGTTCATTTTCTCCTCGGTATTACCGATACTTGATCAGTGGCTTAACACACAATTGGTCCATGATCTCTATTTAAAGAGCATGGAGGGTCATTTGTAAGGTGACTGTTCATGAGAGAAGCTTATGTAAATTTTCTTTATTTTACATTAATAAATTGCCTGAAGTGGCCGCACTGGCTCAGGCTGTGGACTATTTCCCTCTTTGAGGGTTTTAACCACGTCAAGAATACTGGTGTACCGTTCTGTGATGTGTTTGTGAGTAGTGTCCTTTGGTGTTCTATCTAAGGAACTTACCCTACAAAATCATGGTAAATTCCTACATGGTATTAGAGCTATTCGAGGGCCGTATCCATTGGTGGTCCAAATCCGAAGCCGATACAACTACATCCAACTGTCATTTCCTAGATCTACTATTTATGACTGCTTTCGGCCAGAGAGGACTACTCTATTGTGTTAGGAGCATCTGTTATAGTGAGTAACCCCTTTCGTTTCACGCAAAAAGGTTTCCTGTAGCCCTAGCTACATCATTTTTAAGATTTGGAGGTATATAGTCTTAATTTGCAGTTACAACTATTTATCTCTCTGTTTATTTCAGTTTATAGTTCTCTATATATATTTTTTATTACCGGATCTATACCTTTCATTTCTGTGTATGCTCTTTGCCTTGTGACTCTGTGCGATCTGGGAAAACCAGAAACACAAAGAAATGATTTTTCTGATGTGTATGCTCTTTTCTGCTATGCCTTAGTGTGATCTTGGAAAATTAGAAACATTGAGGGAAATATTTAGTTTCTGGCCAAATCTAACTTTAAGACTTAAGGCTTGGATTTTTTTTGTATGTTCATTTTGGGTTGTGTGGTTTTTGTTTTTTTTTTGTTTTGTAGGCAAAAATAGGTTTTTCAAGTAAGCAGGCACTCCAAAGGTTCAGTGAGCTAAAAAAAAAACCCTTCCTCCTTTCCAAAATTTACCAACCTTTTAAACTAGCTCACTTGGTCCAAAGTTACTTTATGAGAACAAAGGTCTAGAGTTCAAGTCTTTCAAAAAGGACATGTAACTTATGTTTTAAAATTACTTTATGTAAAAGTGTTCTCACCCATTATAAAAAATGAGTCACTTATAATTCCAGAGTCACTTTATCTTTTATTTAAGTTACAATTTAGTGGGTAGTTCATAAAGTACCATTGCAAAAGTGACTTTCACTTATTTATAAAAGTGTGTCACATAAAGTAATCTTTTTTTAAAAGTGAGCTAATTAGATTAAGTTTAGAGGGGGGGGGGGATTTTTTTAAATATAAAATTATCATTCACTTCCCCATGTCGACATATTCAACAACTTTTCTTCAAAAAGCCATAACTTCTTCATCCAGAAGCCGTTTTTTTTTAATCAGCCTAATTTTTCGAGATCTTTCCATTGGAACACTTAGTTTTAGCATCTTCAGCTTCAGTTTATTTTAAAATGGAAATTCCATGCCTAGTTATTCTTGACAACACCAACTACTTCCAATGGTTATCCTACATTGTGGATTTACTTAGAAGTAAAGGTCTTTATAGAATAGCCTCAGGCCAAGAATCTAAACCTAAAGATGAAGATAAGGTAGCCAAATGGGAAAATAAGCAAGATCAAGCACGTGGGTTGATAGGGATGTCTATTTCTCCAAACCTTAGATTCCATATCGTAGAACTTGATACCCTAATGAAGCATTGAAACAACTCAATAAAGTTTTTGGAATTAAAAATGAAATTAGAGCTAAACAACTCGAAATTTCTTACATTGGACCCCAATAATTTTTCTTCCATTGAAGATATTTCGTCCAAGTTAAAGACCCTTGTAATTCTCTTGGAAGGTGTTAAGTGTTGAAATATGGCAACAAGAATATTCCAATTTAATTTGTCCTTGAATTAAATTGTGAATTAAAATCGAATTTAGTATTAATAACTACTTGGAAATAATTAATTAATTTATTTTAAATTAATTAGTCGGAGAAATTCAAGTTAGAAGTCTTTCTGAAGTCATGCAAGAGTTATCCCTTAAATTAAGGAGATAAGATTGATTTATATTTGAGTTGTAATTAGTTAACTCAATTTATTGAGTTAAGTCTAGTTAAATTAATTCCAAACTGTTTAAGGAACTAATAGTGAGTTAACAATTAGTTGATGCATTAATGCACTCAACTAGTGCTACTCCAATTAACTGAAGATTCCCTCATCAGAAACTCATGCATGTCTATTATGAGAAATACCTAGTTGAGATTCATGTTCAAGGATAGTGTACTATCAATTGCATGTGTTTTCTCATGGAGAAAACTCATGCATGCAGTCAAGGATTCATCCTTGAGGATTTCGCAGTTTTGAAGGATTGGTTTTCCACTTGGTAAAAGGAAAATCATCCACAAGGAACAACGCAAGGAAATCGGAGCTTGGAGGGTACAGAGGAAGGCTGGGGAGAAGCCAAGATTCCCTGTGAGCATCTGTGAGGATTGTATTGAGCGCTGGCTAGCTGTGAGAGCTAAGGCTTTGTATAATTCCTATGTATTTCCACCATGTATGATAATACAATAGTGTGGGTTTTTTAGCTGAGGCTTTCCCCAAAGTATTTTCCTGTGTATTGTGCCATTGATTCTTCTTCTTCTGGTTATATTTTTCAGCTCGATCTTTAAGCTTCCACAAATTGATAATAGAATTAGGTTACAGTATTATGCTTTGATTTATATTGCATTATCGGGTTAACCTATCACAAATTTTCTACATGGTATTGGAGATGTGAACAGTATACTGAGAAGAGAATTCGAAGTTTGAAGTTCAGGGTTGCAGGTGCAAATTGAATTCATATCATACTTCAAGGTTTGCCAATGGCGTTCTATGGCTTGAGACTCGAGTATGCCTTGGAAGGTAGCTCGAATTACATAACATGGAAAGATAGAATGGACACTGTATTAGAAGACGATGGCTTGAAGGAATTCATTGATCAAGAAATCCCAAAGCCAGCTTCAACTAATGCACAAGAGTTGACTAAGTGGAAGAAGTGTGTGGCGAAGGAGAGATAGATCATCCTTGAGGGAGTTCGAGACCATATTGTCTCAAGTCTCCATGGGAAGGATACTCCATTTTCAATGTGGAAGACATTGAAGGACCTCTACCAGAACAATAGTGACCAGAGGAAATTAGCGCTCAAGGATAAGCTTCGAAGAATCAAGATGGAGAAGGGTGATATTATTTACACACATTTGAACAAGCTCACCACCTGCAGAGATGAGCTTGGTAGTGTGGGAATAAATATTGCCGATGATGATATGGTGAGCCTCACTCTCCTTGGCCTTCCAAAGAGTTGGAATAGCTACCAGGACTCTGTGAATGGAAGGGAGAAACTGTCGAATTGGGAACGACTATGGTCAGATATTATGCAGGAGGAGATTAGGATGGGCACATGAGATGGTTCTTCATCCAAGAATGATTATGAAGAAAATATGGCCTTAGCATGTAAGGCAGGGAAACGGAAGGGGAAGGCTTCCCATTTCAAATCGAATTCTTCTCATGGAGGGAAGAAGGGTGACATGTCTAAAGTAAGATGCTTTAATTGTCACAAGATGGGACATTATGCAACTAATTTCCCATCGAAGAAGTCCAAGAAGGGATCCTTGAAAGGATCGGAAGGTGAGGAATTAGCCTCTCAATTCGAAATGGACTTTACCCTCATCGCATGCATGGTGTCATCGATGATGGGTTATGTCTAGTATCTTGACAGTGGAGTCTCATTCCACATGACCGGTGATAAAAATTTATTCAGTGCCTTGGAGGAGAAAGACCTCAAGATGCACATAGAGATGGGTGACGATGGAAGGTATAGTGGTTCAAGAGTGGGCACGGTTGCTTTTTAGAGGGAGCATGGAGCTCCTCTCACCTTGACAGATGTGATGCATGGGCCTGGACTGAAGAAGAACTTGGTATTGGTCGCAATGTTGGAGGACAAAGGCTATGATGTTGTCTTTAGTAAAGGAAAGGCGTTCCTAAGACACATCCATGGGTCAGACCAATAGGATAGGGATTCGGGTGAAGAATCTCTATAAAATAGAGGTAGATGATTGTGCATCATTAAGTATGAAAGCAGAATTGGTGCAAAGCCAAGACAATGGCGAGTTGTGGCACAGGTAGTTGGGCCATTTGCATCATGGGGCTTTGAAGATAATGTAGTAGATATCTATAGGACTTCCCAAAGGTAAACTTGAGCAAATTGACACATGCAAAGGTTGTATCTTGGGAAAGTACACCAAGTCTTCCTTTCATGATCGAGATAGTCGAGCAGAGGCTATCTTAGAGCGAGTTCATACTGATTTGTGTGGACCATTCTCGACAACATCCACAGTGAAGCAAAGGTATTATGTGATTTTCATTGATGACTATTCTCGTAAATGCTAGATTTATTTCATGTAGAAGAAGGACCAAACTTTCACAAAGTTTTGTGAGTTCAAAGCTTTGGTCGAGAAAGAGTCAGGGAAGAATATCAAGGCCTTGAGAAGTGAAAACAGTGGAGAATATGTCTCTCAAGAGTTTAAGGACTTCTGTGCAGCAGAAGGAATTAAACGAGAGTTGATGGCACCTCATAACCCACAGTAGAATGGGGTGGCCGAGAGGAAGAACAAAACTATTGTAGGGGCAACACGGGCAATGCTGCATGACCAAGGCCTACCACTTCACTTGTGGGCTGAGGCATGCAACATAACATTCTATTTGCAGAATAGAAGCCTGCATCGCATACTTGGGATGAAGACACCAGAGGAATCTTTCTCCGGTAATAGACCAGATGTGGGTCACTTCAAGATCTTTGGCTCATTGGTATATTGCCATGTGACAAAGGATGCATAGAAGAAGATTGAGCCGACATTAGAGTTGGGGATGTTTGAGGGGTACATTGATACACCTCACAACTATTGGGTGTACTTGCCTACCAGTCAGAGGGCAGTGGTTCGCAGAGATCTCAAGATTGATGAGTAGAACGCCATGCAAGTTTCCCTTGAGAGGGAGCTCCAACTACAAGCTGTGGAGGAACTGTTGGTTCCTAAGGAGAAGGAGCTTTAGACCAATGTGGAGCAGCCACATGCAAAGGTTCCAGGAGTGGAGACATCCACTCAAGCAGAGTCTTCCAGAGATGGACGGAAGTGCATAAGAGAAGCTGATAGATTGTTGGAGGATGCGAGAGAGAATGTGGGAGCACCATCTTCTTAGCGCAGACATAGGAGGTCACTTGAGAGGTACACTAGATACATGGCCCTTGCTGGGGAATGTGTTGAGACTGAGCCATATTCCTTTGAGGAAGCAGTGCAACAACCAATTTGGGTTGATGATATAGTGGAGGAGTATGACTCCATAGTTTGTAACAGTGTTTGGGATGTGGTTCTGAGACCGGAGAACAAGTCAGTTATGAGTTCCCGTTGGCTTTACAAGGTAAAGCAAGCTGATGATGTTAGTGTGGAGAAGCATAAGGCAAGATTGTTGCCCGTGGCTTTCTACAGGTCGAGGAGGATCATGCTGCTGCAGTATATTTCGATAGAGGAGCAAGATGTTGACATTTCGACAAAGGCATTGTCAAAGTGTAAATTTGAGTTCCATAGAGATAGGATCGGGGTGGAAGATAATCCCTTTGTCGTTGAGAGGGGGTGTTGAAATATGGCAACAAGAATATTTCAATTTAATTTGTCCTTGAATTAAATTGTGAATTAAAAGTGAATTTTGTCTTAACAACTACTTAGAAATAATTAATTAATTTATTTGAAATTAATTAGTTGGAGAAATTCAAGTTAGAAGTCTTTCTGAAGTCATGCAAGAGTTATCCCTTAAATTAAAGAGATAAGATTGAGTTATATTTGAGTTGTCATTAGTTAACTCAGTTTACTGAGTTAAGTCCAGTTAAATTAGTTCCAAACTGTTTGAGAAACTAATAGTGAGTTAACAGTCAGTTGATGCATTAATGCACTCAACTAGTGCTACTCCAGTTAACTGAGGATTCTCTCATCAGAAACTCATGCATGTCTATTATGAGAAAGACCCAGTTGAGATTAATGTTCAAGGATAGTGTACTATTAGTTGCATGTGTTTTCTCATGGAGAAAACTCATGCATGCAGTCGGGGATTCATCCTTGAGGATTTCGCAGTTTTGAAGGATTGGTTTTCCACTTGGTAAAAGGAAAATCATCCACAAGCAACAACACAAGGAAATAGGAGCTTGGAGGGCATAGAGGAAGGCTGGAGGGAAGCCAAGATTGCCTATGAGAATCTGTGAGGATTGTACTGAGAGTTGGCTAGTTGTGGGAGCTAAGGCTTTGTATAATTCCTATGTATTTCCACCATGTATGATAATACAATAGTGTGGGGTTTTTAGCTGAAGCTTTCCCCAGAGTATTTTCATGTGTATTGTGCCATTGATTCTTCTTCTTCTAGTTATATTGTTAGCTCGATCTTTAAGCTTCCGCAAATTGATAGTAGAAGTAGGTTATGGTATTCTGCTTTGATTTATATTGCATTATCGGGTTAACCTATCACGGATTTTCTTCAGTAAGGTTAAGAAAGAAGATGTTAGCCTTATCTATTCCATTCTTACTAAGTTAGGACCAACCTACTCTATGTTTTTTTCCACCTTCCATTCTACTAGAGAAGCCTTTATTTCTCAAGGAAAAGCCTACAAGTCCCCCTCTTTTGATGCCTTGTGTGATTATTTAATAAGAGAAGAAGAAAAACTCTTATATCTTGGTCTTCTTAATACTAGAAACTCTTCTAAGAAATCCTTAGTAGCCCAGTAGCAACCAAATTCAAAGAATCCTAAGAAGAAGCATCCTAAAAATAATGGTCCTAAACCAAACAAGGGTCCTAAGCAATTTCAGTCTCAAAATGAAAAATCAATTCAACAAAATGATAAGGCAAATAAAAACAAAGGGAAGAAGACTGATAGAGATTGCAACTTTTATAATCATGATGGCCACTTAGAATCCAAATGCTTTAAGAAGATGGAAGCCTTGGAAGCAGCAATGTAGAATCATAACATCCATTTGGAGCACTCTTCAACTTCAACTTCATCTTCAGGAATAACACTTTATACATGTGGTTTTCAAGCATCTCGGTTTGGTTATGCACTAAATATATCTTCTTCTTCTCATTCTCATGAGTGAATCATTGATTCTGGAGCTTCTTATCACATGGCCAAAAACAAAGCCATGTTGTCTTCTTTAAATGACTGTGACACCAAAAATATATATGTTGGTGATGATAGATCTCTTAGTGTTGTAGGGACTGGAACTATTCATCTAGGCATTGGTCAATTTAATGATGTATTATGTGTTCCTATCTTATCTTGCAACCTTCTATCTATATATCAGATAACTCATTCAGATGAAGGTAAAATCGTTGATTTTTCACCTTAATATGTTGTAATTAAGGACCTAAGAGATCCCAGACATATTTTAGCTACTGGCATTGCTGATGATTCTACAAGGTTGTATAAGTTTAACAATTTTGGGTCATCAACTATTCCCTCGGTATTTGTTGCTCATAGTGATGAGGTGAGAAAACTTTGGCATGAACGATTTGGTCACTTAAACTATCTCTCCCTTCAAAATATATGTAAATAAAATATGGTGACAGGTCTTCCTATGTTTTCTTGTAGATATGGTGTTTGTTCTAGATGTGTACGCAGAAAACATCATCGGGATAGTTTTGAAAAACGTGCCTCTTGGCACGCTTCAACCCCTTTACAACTTGTGCATAGTGATTTATGTGGTCCACTTCCAGTTGTTTCATTCTTTGGCTACAAGTATTTCTTAAATTTCATTGATGATTTCTCTAGATGCACTTGGGTATACTTCTTCAAACTCAATAGTGAAGTCTTTAACATATTCTTGGCCTTTAAGGCCTTTGTTGAGAAACAACATGGACATCAAATTCTTAAGATAAGATCTGATAATGGTGGAGAATATGTTAACAACAAATTCATCAACTTTTGCATTGAGCATGGAATTCAATTGCAACATACTATTCCATATACTACACAACAAAATTGTGTAGCTGAAAGGAAGAATCACACATTAAAAGAAATGGCTAATTGTATGCTTCAATCTAAAGGACTTGGTCTTAAATTTTGGGCAGAAGCAATTAGCTGTGAAAATCACATAGTAAATCACATTCCTACTAAGGTTTTAAAGAATATCACTCTAGAAGAAGCATGGAGCTCAATTAAACTAGATGTAAGTCACTTTCTTGTTTTTGGAAGTGAAGCATGGGCCCATATTCCAGATGAGAAACATAAAGCCTTAGAACTTAAGAGTGAAAATTGTATTTCTGATGGATATTTTGAAGATGTCAAAGGATATATACTTATTCAACCTAAATCCAAATAAGTTATCTTAGAAGAGATGTAAAGTTTGTTGAAAATATATCAGCCTACAAGCCTAGTTCGGCGGATGTGCCACCTTTCTTTATCCCCCCTACTTCTGAAAATATTTCTTCTCAGATGATGACAACAAGGATGACAATCCTCTCCCACCTTCCCAAGATCCTCCTTCAGCTCCTCAGCTTCCAAAATGAGCCCGTGTTACTCAGGATGCAACAGGTGCTATTGCAGGTGATCCTACAGATCATTGTCGTACACGTTCTGAGTTTGATAGAGCCTCTTCTTTACTGGCTCAAGCTTAAGCGAATTATGATCCTGACACCTTTGCAGAAGCTTCATGCCATCCAGATTGGGACACAGCTATGAATGGAGAATATCGTTCACTATTGGAAAATGATACATGGGACCTTGTTCCTCTTCCAAAGAGACAGAAACTTGTTAGATGCAAATGGGTTTATAGAACCAAGTTTGGACCAGATGGAAAAGTTGATAAACATAAAGCTTGTCTTGTTGCTAAGGGTTTTTCACAAGTTGAGGGAATGACTATACTGAAACCTTCTCCCCTGTTGCCAAAATGAAATCTATCTTCCTTGTTCTTTCCCTTGCTGCTTCTTTCAATCGGAAGTTCATCAAATGGATGTTAAATCTGCCTTCTTGTGCAGGGACTTGCATGAAGAAATCTATATGGAACAACCTCCTGGATTTATAAAAACACACTCTAGCCTTGTATGTAGTCTTAAAAAATCCCTTTATGGTCTCAAGCAAGCCCCTCGAGCTTGGTATGCCAAAATGGATAACTTTCTTTTCGATACTGGCTTTTCTAGGTGTCATTTTGACAATACTATATACACCAAGAAAGTGGGTAAGTCTCTTATCATTCTTGGCCTTTATGTTGATGATCTTATCCTTACTGGTAGTGATCCCAAACTTATAAACCATGTGAATTATAGCCTTAAAAATCAGTTTGAAATGACAAACTTAGGACACTTGCATTATTTTCTTGGTATTCAAGTCTTGCAATCCAAAGAAGGTATTTCCCTTTCCGAGCCCAAGTATGCCTGTGATCTTCTACGCCTCTTTCAGATGGAAGACTATAATCCATCCCCTTCTCCCTTTTAGTTTGGAGCCAAAATTTTAGTCACTTGTACTTCCCCTGAAGTTGATGCTACCTTATACCGTCAACTTGTTGGAAAACTTTTGTATCTGACCCATACCCATCTTGACCTTTCCTTTGCTGTTAGCCTTATTGCTCGGTTTATGCAAAACCCACATGAAAGTCATTGGAAAGCAGCTAAAAGAATACTTTGTTATGTTCGAGGTATAGTTCAGTTTGGGATTCATTATAGTGCAGAAGCATCTCCTCTATTGGTTGGTTTCAATGATTCTGATTGGGCTGGTGACCTTGACGATCAGAAGTCTACTACAGGTTATGTCTTCACTCTTGGTTCTGGACCTATTACATGGGCTTGCAAGAAACAAAGTGCCATTTCTATTTCTTCAGCAAAAGCAGAGTATCGTGGCGCCTCAAAGCTAGTAAGGAAGCCCTGTGGCTTCCTCAGATCTTGTCAGAGTTTGGTTTTCAGCAGCAGCATCTGACTATAATTCGGTGTGATAATCAAAGTTCCATTCAACTATGCAAAGATCTAGTCCAACATCAACGCATCAAACACATTGAACTACACATGCACTTCATCAGAAATCTTATTCATGAACATGTTCTTGAAGTGAAATATTGTTCAACTGATGATCAAGTTGCATACATCTTTAGAAAGGCTCTCACAGAGGTGGAGTTTACTAAACTTCAATTTATGGTTGGAGTTCAGGAAGTTGTCACTAAGGGGGGATAGGCTCTAATTCCTCCTTCCTTCTCCTACTGTTTCATCTTTTACATCCTTCAATCCTATCCCAAGTTGTTCTTAAGGGGGGATGTTAGGATATCCCGACACATAGGAAATATTTAAGTATAACTTCGTCTAGTGTATAGTTAGGTAAAGTGTGTTTCTTTACTATGTAATTTTTGTAACTTACAATCCGATGGTCACGATATGTTCTAGACATGAAGTGATCTAACGGTTCATTCTCTCCTCGGTATTAATGACACTTGATCCGTGGCTTAACACCCGATTAGTCCATGATCTCTATTTAAAGAGCATGGAGGGTCATTTGTAAGGTGACCGTTCATGAGAGAAGCTTATGCAAATTTTCTTTCTTTTACATTAATAAATTGCCTGAAGTGGCTGCGTTGGCTTAGGCCATGGACAATATCCTTCTTTGATGGTTTTAACCATGTCAAGAATACTGGTGTACCGATCCATGCTCTATTTGTGAGCGGTGTCCTTTGGTGTTCTATCTAAGGAACTTACCCTGTAAATTCCTACATTGGTGTCTATTATGTCATCTATCTATTTTTTGAATGTTTGATTACTTGCATGAAATGAGTATGTCTCTATAGTATTGCATGAAGGAATGATTTTGTCTTAAGACGGTTGTACTAACACATATGTGCTGAGACAACTGATAAGCACTTGAGTTTAAGTAGGTGCTAGTTGTAGTATTATGAGTAATCACTATTAGTTGATTATGCCATGGTTGTTAGTCTTGGAAGAGGTTGATTTCGATTAATATACATGATGTTTTGATCCTTGGAACATGAGGCTGACATGTATAAACAGTTGCAGTGAAACGTGCTTGGTATTAGCATGCTATGGTAATAGTTGAATTGTTTATATAACTATCTGTCGGGTGATGTGATAGTACATAGTAAGGCTTGGTTGCAACAAGGTAAAGGTAAAAGAAAAGAATTGAGTGAGAATTCTTTTGGCTATGTTTGGAAACCGCAATTCCAAACGAATAAATGCTTTGAATACATGAAGTCTCCTTAACCTAGATTTTGTCTGATATTAGGTGGATATATGTTATATTCCTAAACATGTATTTGAAATACATATTAAGCTAGTTTTCTGCTATGGTTGGATTCGTCAAGGGAATGGAGTTCCTTGAGAGATGATATATGTACGAGTTTAGTTACAGGCCAGCATGATGGGTGCAACAAGGTAAGGTAATCGTTTTATTGCTATATTTATTTATACACTGATAGTTATGTGTTTATGGTAGTATGATGCAATGATTGCATGGAAAAAGAGATTGCCATGAAATATTGAAGAAGGCTCAGGTTGAATTTCCCTTGGAGGCATTGGGAACCCATGGGGTTGAGTCATGGTGTTTGTTGGGAGTTTTGTGCCTTCGGTATTTTGTGATTTGTTTGAGCTTGATTTATGGGTTTTGATTGCGTCTGGTGCAAAGCCTTGCCACTTTTTTGTGGTGTCATGTTGCTATTGGTGTTTCATTGTTTTCTTCTTATTTGTTTCTTGTTCTTGCCTTTATGTTTTGAGGGTCTTGGGATTTGGTTGGGAAGGAGGAATTTAATGGAGCTCAGGAAGAGCTGAATGAAACCCAATAGGTAATGTAAGACCTGGATGAAGCTCGACGCATGTATAAGGGTAGCTGAAGGAAATAGTATGACCGTCAGTTGGATTGGTTGGGTTCATTGATGTAAATGGAAGGTGGTAGGACAGTCATGAGAAAAGTAACCAGGAAAGGTAAAGTAAATGTATTTGAGAGATCGGCTGCCTTGGCTAAATGGGGAATTGTTGTTCTCAATGTTGTGCATGATGTGCATGGATAAAGGGATTTCTCTTAACCTTGACCTTATGTTATTTGGTAATTATGTTGTGATCATGATTATGATGATGTCTATATATGTATACATGTATGCATGTATATCATTTTCTGACAGGGTCATCAGAAATCATGATTGTTTAATGCTATTGTTTGTATGTATATATGTATGTATGCATGTCATTGTCTGACAAGATCATGATTGTTTTATGCTAATGTAAAAATACATGTATGTATGTATGTATCTTCGTCACTATCTAACAGGGTTGTCAGGGATCATTCTTGTGGAGGAATGATTGCTTATGCAGGTGAATGGTATTATATCTTAGAGAAAACCCTGGTTGTAAGGTAAAAACTCTAAGGTAACTTCTAACCAATATTTTTAATGGAAAGACAACCCTTTCAATTCGAAGGGGGATCCCTTCTATAACTCAGTAAATTCTGACTGGTTATGTACTTAGCACATTGACTATATCTGATTGGATTTAAACAAAATTGGTATGGAAAGTGATGGGAAAAACCATTGGGCACAAAGTCTGCTTGACAACATGTTATTGCTTACAGGCTATATGAACAAAATATAGAGGCAAGGTAGTAATAAATTTCTTAGACAATCCTTCGTTTAGCTATGAATAAATGACATGTACTAGAAGACAGACAGGAAAACCATCACACATGAATCTTTATAAATCTGAACAAATAATGCTAATCACAATAATTTATAAATGTCAAAATATACACAGTACCAAGGCTCTACAAGAAGTTTCCAACCCTTCTTCATTACACAGTCCCTATATTTATAAGAAAATTACAAACTAAAACAAGTTTCTCCTTCATACTTAATTACAAATTGCTAAAAATAAAAGAGATAAAGCGTATCTCTCAAATACATGCATATAATATATTTTTCCAAGCCTATCTGTATCTAAACCATAACAACGTGCTACAAACATGGCTGGAAAACTGGGTCATAAATGATGACTAATCCTCTTGCTGATTTGATGGAACTCCTGCCTCATCATCCTTCTAAAAATATCTTATGTTGCACAACTCAAGTCGAATTGATGAACAACTGTCCATGAGATTTTTCTTGGCGAATTCCTGAAAATAAGGTCCAATGATCCCTTCGAAACTCCAAAAATGTGATATCTGTTAGAAAACTGAGAGAGGTTTTTTTAAATGGTTCCATTCCAGACAAAAACCACTTTTGGTTTTGAAAATTTCATTCTAATTTGTTTCAAAACCGTGCTGAAAACTGATGTGTTGTACATGAAAAACAATCTAAAAAACAAAGTTTTGTGTTTTTACACATATGCGCTGCTACTTTGAATGTCAACACATTTTTAAATTTTAAGAAGCTACGAGAACACTGATATTATATCTATCATCATTTTAACCTTGTTTATTACAACTCGGGGCTGACACTCCCATTGTCAGCGTTTTAACCCTATTTATTAAAATTGATGTTGACAATCCCGTTGTTAGCGCTTTAAAATTGTAGACTAAAAATGTGATAACAAATGGCATGAAGAGGTTCCTAGTTTATGATGAATAAAGTGGGAAGAGTAGTCCTACCAAATCTACAAGGTTAGTATCATGTGGTTATAAATTGATATTATGTGATTATACTATGTCTATGTTATGGACAAACCATGCTGAGGGATACATCAACAGAATGAAAGCAGTGTGCTTTGCGGCATCTTGGGACAAGCATGGATAAGGGATTAGAAGCAAGGTTGTTTGGTAAGGACAATGTGGTCTTAGGATGTGCAATATTGATTTTTTTTACATGTAGCATATGTAGTATTGTGTACATATGATGTTGTGTGCATGTTGTATATATGGTGTTGTGTGTATATTTCATATGCATTGCTGGGTTTATGTGGTACCATGTACAAGTTGGATATGTGGTGTTGTGTGCATATGGTGCTATGCACATGTTGGATATACAGTGCAAAATACATATGGTGCTATGTACATGTTTTATGTGCAATGCTATGTACATATGGTTTTGTGTGCGTGTTGTACATGTGGTGCCATGTACATATGGTGTTGTGTGCATAATTGTACATGTGGTGCCGTGTATTCGTTGTGTTGTACTATGTGTATTATGTTGTACACTGGATGTAGGAGTATGTATTGTGTTGTGTTGTACACTGGGTGTAAGTGTATGCGTTGTGATGTATATCAGGTGTAGGTGTATGAATTGTGTGGTGTCGTACATTGTGTGTGAATGTATGTGTCGTGATGTACATTATGTATGTGTACGTGATTGAAGAAAAGAAAAAGGCATTGGGTGTTTGCTGGGTGTGGCAACCAATCCAGTATGTGTATGAAAATGACAAAGGAAAAAGGTAGAAGCGAAGGACCAATTAAACGATTAGTATCAACATTTTATTCCAGTTTTATTATGCATGTGATCTATGATTCTAATTTATGATGGTTACATGTGATCTATGATTCTGGTTTATGATGATTACATGTGATTCATGATTTTGATATATGATGGTTGTGTTTCAAGCTAACCGGAAGTGATATGTTTATACATAATTATTTGATCGAAGAGTTAGTTTGTCTTCTTGTGACAGGAAGTGAACAAAATTACAAGTGTACCTTGCTGACAAACTACTGATGAGGTATGATGTGAATTTATTTCAATTTATTTTGAATCTAATGGAAATTATATGCTTGGTACAAGAAAACATGGAAAATGTCAAGGATGGGTGTTTGAAATTGATTGCAAGCATTAGCATCAACGATAAAAGGAATTGGAATAGGCAACAATATGATAGTAAAGAACTTCAGAAGCAGGGCCATTGTGGAACACTAGTACCCAGTGTCCATTGATTTCCATGAGCATTCTATGACCGATATGATGGTTTAAGGAAGGTATATACCTTGGTTTTTCGACCTTTCGATGCGAGGAAACCTTGCAAAGGGATGGATCGCCTGAGATAGGGGATGCCCGAGAACTTGGAAGGTGAGTGACTGCACAGAATGGGATGACCGGATTTCTCGAAAGAATGTGTAGTAGAGAAGGGAAGGCTGGAGAGTACATTTGTTTTGGTTATTAGCATTTCCATATGGAGTCAAATGCACATTGGGAGTGTGCCCTGGAAAAATGAGCTAGTAACTGTTCATTGAGAAGACAAGTGGCACAAGATTGTAGCGCTAGAAATTGGGTGCAACTTTGACTTTGGTAGTGGATTCTAGACTTCCTGAGAAGGAGGTGAATCCTGGTACTACTTTTGAGGGTGGAGGTGTGAGCCTCTAGATTCCCTTGTTGCAGATGCACGCATCATATCCTTTTATTTGTTGGTTAAAGAAATATGTATATATGTGTATATCATTGTAAATATTGTATTGAACTAGATTTATAAAGCTCCATAGATAGTATGGTTATTTGCTGGTTTATAGGTGTCATTGAACACTAAGGACGTTGTTCCCCTAATGATCCAGGAGGATTGATCCAGGTGGATCTTTAGAAAAGTACCAGTGGCATGGTAAAAGGCTCAAAACTCAAAGTGGCAGAATCTTGGTAGGCTTAGCATTAGATCAAAGTGCTTGTCATCCTGATTCCAACGGTGTGAACGACACTCAAATTCGAGTCCAGATGACAAAGTTAGAGCAAGTCAAAGTTTGAGTTTTACTTGTCCAGGTGGCAAGAAGAAGATGACATGTCAAAGCTTCAACGAATGAGGGTGCACCACGTGGCAAGTCCACTGGGCCCCGCATATCGCTTATCAGCGAAAAGGAGGAGCACTTAAGGAAGAATCGGCCCTTGGCATTCCCGGATGCAAATGCGATATCACATATCACAGGATGGAGGAAGAAAAAAAAGGTAAATCGGCCCCGGCATGACTTTGTTGTGATGCAATTAAGCATATTGTGATCACAGATCAGGGGAGGTTTTGGATCAGCC